>JAHDVE020000957.1:0-47770 GCA_022606495.2 Halesus radiatus
AACTTTATCAATACATTGATTGGACCTGAATGAATCCCTTCAAAAATGAGTCGAGAAAAAAACATGTCTCCAAAAACTCTTTTAATTTTTATCCATAAGTCAGTAGGGAACGATTTTTATCAAAAGGTTAGTTTTTTTTCTTCTTTTCATAGAGCATACAAAGCTTTACAGCCTCTATTGGGTGCCCCTAAGGAAGGCGCCTATATGCGTACTACTTCATTATGTTATCTAGTATCTAATCAGTAGATGTAACACACCACACACGACCCACAAGGCTTCTTTCCTCACAGCGTCCACCTGCGTCGGCTTCTATTGAGTAATCGTCCTTCATTGTTTTTGTGTTACTTTGTTAGGCATTTGTCTTCGGCCATTCGCCGACAAAGCTCGCGCAAAAAAGTGTGGGCAATTAACAACTACAGTTACCGGCTCCATTAGTGTCCGCGCCGGTGGTGGTGTGGTGTGGTGATCTCGGTGGCCCTCGCCAGACCTCGCCGAAGAGGAAGGCTTCGCGGCTATTCTGAAATCATTTATCATCAGCTGGTTTCTCCGATTCAACAGGAAAAAACAAACATTTGATCATCAAAACGCGCGCGCCAGTTTTTGGGAAAAGAAAATTTGAAATCTAAGCTGTTTGGGGGATTAAATTGTTGCCCGGAGTTAATTACGGATCAGTAATATAGATTTTTTTATATGAATACCGCACAAGAGTGCCAACTACTCCTAACTGTCTGGACGCAATGTGACTATGGTATCACCAATTGGGGAAGGTTATGAGGCTGAAGGTAGTGGAGAGTGGTGGAGATGGGGATGGAGGTGATTTTCCCACGAAAACGGTGCTATAGAAGTAATCCAATTACTATTATTATTATTAGGAAGGTGAGGAGGTATCTGGCTATTCAGATTTGGTAACCAAACATGGTAAAAGCCCTTTAAGCAACGCTTGAATTCTGAATGGTGATTTTTACTATGGATTTTGTGGATTCAGACAAATCTGTGGATTTAAAAAAATAGTTTTTCGTTTATATAAAGAAAACCTTTTAGATCTGCAGTTAGTTTTATTCGAACAGCTTTCAGTAATTATAATTACCTCGGGAACTAATAAGGAATTTTCATAACAATTTTTTATTAGGATATATTGTACTGGTTCACGTAAAACAACTTTCACTATTACACATCCAAGCACACCTCTTCGAAATCAAAAGCATCCTTAGGTTAGCCATTTAGGCCAGTTTTATAAATCACGAGTGAGATGTGATCATGTCTAGTTGACAGTCCTAAGTATTAACTTTTAGCTTCAACATTTTTATTATCTGAATCCGCCACTGTGTCATTCGACAAAATTAAAGCTCTAATCAAGCGATATATTGATCTTTTTTAATCATCGAAGATAACATTAACAACTCTTAGATTGAAACGTGAAACCGAAAAGACATAGAATCGTAAAAGTGTTATCTGTAGGAGCTGGAACCGAAAAAAATGATATGTTAATTGTTCACAAAAATTAAAATTATTGTTTTCACTGACAGTCTTTCTCTATGTCGTGAAAGGAAAAAAAGAAAATATTAGATGCGCAAGTGGACCAAAGTAGAATAATAATAATAATAATTGGATTACTTCAATAGCGCCGTTTTCGTGAGAAAATCACCTCAAGGGCGCTTTACAATTAATTAAATAACATATACAACCAATACCTTACAGTTAAACTTTATTACTAATGGCTTATAAGTAAGACTTATGGCTAAGGACTAACTATTGAGACTTATAATTAGTGACTTACATCTATGGCTTATAGGTAGTCACTTACCAACTAAAAGTTATAGCTAGCGACAATTTAAACTTAAGGCCATCCACCGGCTAAAATTTTAACGAAATCACGCGCTCCTTATGCAGGTGGCGACAAGGTTCAAAATCCCGCTGTACATCGGCCGCATCCTTCGATTTCGGCAAAAAAACATCACCAAAATGCGTGTGTTATTCTATTCTGTAAAGCTCAGACATAATTATTAAAAACTTTTACGGTCATATTCTAAAAAACTTAATTTATCACAATGAACAATGCGAAAATATGGGAAAAAGAGTTTATAAGTAGGAGATTTTGCGCTTTAAACATTTTTTTAATGTCTCGTACTTTATTTTTTTCTAAGCTTATAAAAAGACATACCAAAAAAATTTACGGTTAAATGAAAGGCCATGGTGTGATCTACTTGCAGTATTTAATTAAATCATCTATGATATTTCTAGGCCAACAAATTCTCAAACCGAAAACACACGATTTTGCATTACTTCCCATTGCATCGCCTTAAGTTGGGGATAGCCCAAGAAGACATGGCACGAACAAGTGAAACAAATACTTGAGATGTCTAAAGTTCTAGAGTAGAATGTATGAAACGATGTGTGAATTTGGTTAAAGTATGGAGTGTGTGCCAAAATCGATTTTTTATGTCGTTCCATCCTCTATGCCTCCCTGTGGCCGTTCGTGATCTAAATAATTGGAAGTTCAACATTAAAGCAATATAAAAAGGAAAGAATATCAGCTTTATGAGCAGATTTTCTTCTTCATAGAATCTTATATATTATGGAATAACTTATTTCAAAACTTTGTGAGAAAAGGTAGGCATTAGATATTAAAATATATATTTTACGACACCCACGTGTATTAGGTAATACGAGATAAAGCATAAATTCATTTTTGTGACAGTATTTATATTGCCACAAAAATAACCAAAAACCACATATCCTTTAAAAAATTAAATTTTAAAATAACAAAAACTTTTAATATTTAAAACAAATAAAATATCAATTAAAATGGAATTCCATCACGAATTAACTGTTTCAAAATTAGAAATAACAAAAACTTTAAAATACTTAAAATATTAATAGCATTCGCACGGTGAAATAGAAAAAAAACAATGAGAAGAAGAAAAAAAAATTGCCTTTCCGCTGCGCACTGAAATAGCGAATTTCGGCTTTGACGCATGTTCCGGCACCGTTCTATACTGTATTAATGTTGTATGAAATATTCCATAAGTTTTTTAGCTCCATATGTGCGTTCCCGGATTCGGATCGTGCTGTGTCTCTGTTGACTTTTTTTTTTGCTATGGAGTCATGGCGCTCTGTTTACGAATTTGTACTAGCAAATACTATGGAGTAGTGTCGCTCTGTTAAAACTCGGGTAATATTGTTACGAAAATTAGATGACACCACTGTTTGAGAGAGTATTGTTTTCCACGCTGCTCGCTTATGATTAAGTATGGCAAAGTCAAACAGCCCCAACATGCAAAGTCTACCTGTAAAACAAACAAAATGTTTGTGAACACAGGATGGCAAATTCCTTTTACAGCCCACCTTCAATGGCGGAAGGCGGTTTATTGCACGGCTCGCAAACAACCTGTAAAGAACCTTAGAAATTTCGTATCGTAAAACGCCATAAACGCAAGTGAGAAAATTCACCATCGTTATTATTTCCACAGAACAAACTAAACGATAAACCGTTTCCATTGTGTAAAGCAGTGATGCACATTGCACGAACTTTTTAACAGTTGCCAATTTACTAATTATTGTTCACTGGCCACAGAGGGTACAGGTGTTATATTATATTGCTTTAGAGACCTTGTGTGATGATGAGCTTCTGAGGAGAACTTACACTAATACACGTAATGTGGAAACAATGATCTTAAAATGGGTTAGAAGGTCTAGCGGTTCAAAGCATCGGGTTCCTACACAGGCGTCCCGGGCTCATTTCTCTTTCTAACTAAGGCCGCTCGCTGACGGTCCGGTAAGGAATCGATATAAACCGAGTACAGCAAAAATGCGAGTAATGCTGGGCGATGTCCTGCTGCATGAACTCGCAAACGGGTCTGCACTGTCGGCAGATGTTAGTATATTTGTAGTCATTAAACTGTCGGTATTACAGATTTCTGTTCTACAAGTGACGAATTTTTCATTTATTCACAATGTTTTTGTGATATTATTAATAAATTTAAAAAAAATCGTACAATAAATGATAATTAATAAATTCATAAGCATATTTTAAAGGTGATTTTCCACTAAAATAAATGTTATTAATAAAAAAACGTAATCTCGGCGGTAACGCGATAACATCGAGAATCTACTGAAACCTCGTACCGCTTGCTGTATGCTACAAGTGCTTCCGCCCCGCGTCGTGAATTGGCGCCAGTAGAAATATCATATATGGCACACATCACGCATGAGGTTTATGTCGATTCCTTACCGAACTGCTAGCGAGCGGCCTCAATCATTGCTCGAACTATATTTTTGTGATGATATGAGAAGGAATTCAAATATTTTCAGGGTATTTGTTTTACTTATAAAAAAATAACGACACCTCTACTACAAGAAGTAGGTATCAAACTATTTGCGCAGTAAATTTATCCTTACCTAGAGATTAAATATTTATCGCATTAAATACTTAAAAATACCAGCCCTGTATCTACGTCTGTCAGACATCTTTTTTATTACTTTAAAAGTGATTTTTTTAATGTTTTGCCAATTGGGAAGCGATAAATAATGTTAAATTGGACCACGGGTTGTACACCCCTTGTGTTAAGGTTCAGCTTCGTAACGCATTATTCTGAATACCGCAAAAATATTATACCGCTCACAACACGAGTAATAAATTTGCAGCTATAAAATGAGAATGTACCGGTAGGTATTCATTAAAGAACGAATGTAACGTAAGTATCGATTGAATGCATATTTTATGGCCAATATTGCTGGCAAAATGTAATCCGTTCCATATTAAAATAATTTTAATGTATCCGCCCATGCTCGAATTTCTGAAGGCTGGATTTTGGGTGTTCTTTGCTTTGTCATATCTACTCGTTTCGAAGGTCGGTTCCGTGGTAGGTACATCAAATAATAGCATTGATTATCTAAAGCTCTAAGCTGTATGCAATATCAGTAATTACCCATAGCTGAAAGCTGAATACAATGATAGATATAGACATTGTAATGATATCATTGATTACGCAAAGCTCAAAGCTGAGTACAATGGTAGATACACAATGATAGAGTTGAAGACACAAATATCAAAGCTGAGTACAACACGGAGGTACACAAATGGAGTAAAAATCATCGATCGAAATATGGGCAACAGCATGCGGCTAATTGGCATCATAGATATAATATGGCTTCAGTCGATTACAAGCGCTCGCCAGATTTGGATTTCCAATGATAATTTCAAAATGCCTACACGACTGGACATGTCGTTCTGAAAAAGTAAAGAAAAGAAAAGCAACGGTGTAACCGTTCATCGATTTTACCATAAGTAATATTCGTGTAAATTGACTTGTTTAATGTAAAAAAAAAAGCTCAAGGAGCAATTGAAGTTGGCACACCGGTAACCCAAATGATCCAGGCCGCGGCGCGGTGGCAAGCCGTTCGTTGAGTTTGTTCGCGGTTGGAAGGATTCGGGCGAGATCTACAGCCGCCTCACCCCCGTTTCTACTTCTCAGGGGGAACAATAGTTAATACTGATTTTGCAAGGAATGTAGACTCTATTTATATACCCCAATGAAGTACAATGATATTCATTGCAATGTTACAGATAATATAATAAAATTACGTCACAGCTTTGTAGCATAGTATACACCCACATTATATGAATTATGCAAAATTATTGAATCTGTACAAAAAACAAACCAAAGACTATTATTTTTTAAATGTGAATTAAATACCTTACTCCAAATCTTACGAGGAACGACTTCAATACTTCATTTTTCTTGTTTTGGAAAAAAGAAGACAGTATACTCGTATATTATTATTTTTCGAAACCACTCATTTTCTAAGTAGTATTCACATCAAAGTTCCCAATAGAACAAAACATTTTATTTGGAGTTATTTAATAACAATATTGCTTATTTTAATCCAATGTCTCGAATGTGTAGAGTGTACAATGATATAGAATGTAGAGTGTACAATGATATAGAATGTATAGTGTACAATGATATAGAATGTAGAGTGTACAATGATATAGAATGTAGAGTGTACAGTGATATAGAATGTAGAGTGTACAATGATATAGAATGTAGAGTGTACAATGATATAGAATGTAGAGTGTACAATGATGTAGAATGTAGAGTGTACAATGATATTGAATGTATAGTGTACAATGAAATAGAATGTAGAGTGTACAATGATATAGAATGTATAGTGTACAATGATATAGAATGTAGAGTGTACAATGATATAGAATGTAGAGTGTACAATGATATTGAATGTATAGTGTACAATGATATAGAATGTATAGTGTACAATGATATAGAATGTAGAGTGTACAATGATGTAGAATGTAGAGTGTACAATGATATAGAATGTAGAGTGTACAATGATATAGAATGTATAGTGTACAATGATATAGAATGTAGAGTGTACAATGATATAGAATGTAGAGTGTACAATGATATTGAATGTATAGTGTACAATGATATAGAATGTAGAGTGTACAATGATATAGAATGTAGAGTGTACAATGATATAGAATGTAGAGTGTACAATGATATTGAATGTATAGTGTACAATGATATAGAATGTAGAGTGTACAATGATATAGAATGTAGAGTTTACAATGATATTGAATGTATAGTGTACAATGATATAGAATGTAGAGTGTACAATGATATAGAATGTAGAGTGTACAAAGAATGTAGAGTGTACAATGATATAGAATGTAGAGTTTACAATGATATTGAATGTATAGTGTACAATGATATAGAATGTAGAGTGTACAATGATATAGAATGTAGAGTGTACAATGATATAGAATGTAGAGTGTACAATGATATAGAATGTATAGTGTACAATGATGTAGAATGTAGAGTGTACAATGATATAGAATGTAGAGTGTACAATGATATAGAATGTAGAGTGTACAATGATATAGAATGTGACGATATAGAGATCTTTATAAACAAATAAAAGCAAATCAGCCAACTTCTATAACGATATGAAAAATAGTCGTGTTATTAGAAATGTTATAATAACATTCACTCTTTCTGTATCTTATATCATGTTTTATGTTCTATTTCCCTTATTTCTTTTAATTATTTAGAATGAAGACTGAATGCTGTAGAAATGAGATCTCTGAGACGAATGTGTGGTAAAACCATGTATGATCGTGTGAAAAATGTTGAGATTCGTAAAGAATGCAAGGCTGATGTAAGCGTAGTGAGCAAGATTAAGAAAGGGACGCTTAGATGGTTTGAGCATGTAGAGCGAATGACCGAAGAGAGGAGTGTAAGGAGAAAATGTGAATGGAAGAAGCCTGGGAGGTCCAAGGAAGACGTGGCACGATCAAGTGAATCAAATACTTGAGTGGGCCATGTCAGAAGTCGGAATAATAGAAGAGAATGTATAAGACGTTGTATGAAAGTGAATGAAGCAAGAAGTGTATGCCAAGATCTGGTTGTTTGCGGTCCGTCCTCTCTGCCTACCCCTTCGGAGAAACGGCGTGATGGTTAGTTAGTTAGTTAGTTATTTAGCATCCCCATCAAGTGATAGGTAATAACTAAACCAAAAACTATGCATTCTGTGAACATTTATCGTATTTCCCAATGATAATTTTATTAAAATGACAATACTAATACTATTCCAAAATAATATATACACTACACACCTTGCTGAATAGCCAGGTAGGTATTTACTAACCTTCCCCATCCCTCCTCCTCCCCCTCCCCACTTCTTTCATCCGCAATACAACATTTCCAATGTTAGGGATGCCCTGGTTCCATTGACTTTGAGCGGTTAGTTGTGCAGTACACATCACAAGGGAACGAACATGAAAACACCTATAGACCTATCCGTAAAAGATTTTTTTTATTAAATAAAATATGTGGGCCGCCTCGCGTCGTTCGGGAATGAATGTCTGGTGAAGTGGTCACGCTTCGGATGCTCTCCGAACTCAGATGTGTACTGGAGCGTAAGTTCCCAGAGAAGGACGATAGAGGCTGGCTGCAATCTGCAATCTGCACCCTGCACCCTGTTCGAGTGTTCAGTGGTTAGCAATGCATACAAGTACATACACACGTGTATATATTGTAAAGCAAATATTTATTTGTCAATTCGAAAACTACTGTCGGTCTGGAATATATATTTATCACCTCTATTTAAAAACGTATAACCAAATTTGAGCAAAGTTTCAAAGCTCAATGGTTACCTCTCACAAGAGCAATGTAGTTGTCTACTACATTTATGAATATGTATTATATTTAAAGAGATAATTACGACAGTAAAATTAGTTTTTCGATATCTCCACAATTGACAAAGTTATGAGTTTTCAAAGTGAACTTGGAAAAAAAACGTATATCCGAGACGTCACGAATCACAATTCAGTACAATTCACATTTAGAATGGCAGTAACGGGTACTGCCGCGCCAATGTTATTTATGGCCACGCCAGCCATTTTATAAACCGTGACGTCACGCGCTTATCGGCGGCCGGTGAGATTATCGACATTTTGAAGGTACCATTCGGTATTTTCCAAAAATTCAAAAAGTTGTATCCTCAGCATTCTCTAATTAATAACATGCATTTGTAAATGACGTGAAATTCCGTTGTAAGACTCATTATTATTTTTTTTTCCTACCGGGAAATCATATTCCAAAAAAAATTTATTTTTAATTAAAACCAAACCTTCCTTTTTATTTTGAACCTGCTAAATCTGCATCTAGATTACAGTATCTGACCGCTCTGCCAGTCATTGCATAGGTAGAAAATATAATTACCTAAAATTTCCGTTAAATACTCGACGTTTTATAGGTTTCAAAAAAACTCTAGTGTACACAAGTATAAATTGCCGAAATCATAAAATAATAATATTAATATTTTTATTTTATCACAGTATAAAAGAAAGGACATAGCTATGACTTCTACATTAATTAAACAATATTCAATCACAGAACCTTAGCAAATAATACAACCGGGAATTAAGTAAGTATTTGCACATTTTTCACAATTTTCGTGCAAATACAACGCAATAATCGTGTCATAAAAATGTTGCCATTTTGCAGCTTAAAAAAAAATTATTATTTGGTGGAGTAAGTTTCCACAGGAAGTACGGTCTCTTACCTTCATAATTTGCATGAAAAGAATTAAATATTATCGTGGGTTCTTACACTTGTGAGACACTGTTGAGTTCATACGTTAGTTGGCCTGAAGCTTGCAAGTACTCGTATGTTTGTAGTGTGTAGGTACTGGCGGCGCCTTTGAACGTTACACGTAATAATGTAGGTTTTGCATTTTGTATTACTTTTGTACGTAAACATATATTATCAAGTACCCACCGCTAGCTGTAACTCACGTAGATAAAATAATACTTGTTACTGAAGTGGACGGAAATGCAGTTTTATATACACAGTAATAGATTCACGGTAACACTATTTTAAAAATGTTATTTTAAACTGTGTCTTTCACAGAGCCATCGAATTGTTTCGCTACCCGACTTGCTCGGGAATAAATTTAACGTAATATCAAATTTCATCTTAAAAATTTGAGAGTAATTTTTTTTGAAAGAAAGACTAACAAAAATATTTTAACATCTCGTACTGTCATCACAGTAAGTGGAAGATGTTGCTCGTGTCGTGATGGAGGACTCAGCTAGCTGAGGAATTGAAAACACGACGCCCGGGTGGGACCCAGACGCGATGCCAACTCAGTCACTGACCAGTTAAGTGAATATTTCAAAACTCCATAGCTCATGATGGAAACACATTGCCAGCTCATAATAGTTGCGTTTACATTGAAAATTACTGAGAATGTGTACAATTAATGACACCAGAGCTTGAGTAAACTTTAGAGTGAGTACTCTAAAGATTTAATTTATGTAATTTTCGCTTGTGAAAAAAACTAGCTATCAATTGAATAAAATGCATTTTCGATAGCCAGTTTTGTAATCAAATGAAATCTTACCTCTTAGCCATAAATCTCAAAATGGATTAATTATGTGTTACGTCAATAATTCCGATTAAATGGCACAAATTCTACATAATAATTAAATGTGTCACTTGTCCCAATGTTGTAAACTACAAGCCAGCCTTTGATGTAAATATGTATTCAAGCTATAAAGTTTGCACACCAAAGATCTAACATCGGGGAAACACACAAACTCATTAGCTACTCGCTCCTTTGAAAATGAACGTACTAGTCACTAGTTATGTGTGACCTCTCAAATAAGCACGTCACTACTGAGGTAGGAACTACCTACTGCCTGCAGGGTTGCGCCAATAAAGCGGTAAAGTTGTGACCTAAGATGCGCCAATGTCCTATAAACTGTAAAAACTTTTTATTTATTTTTTAAATTCATTAATTTTGATCTAAAAAAGATTGCTTTGTTTCAGATAAATTGATGATAAAGTTTTCATATGAGAATATTAATTTTTATTAACCCTAGAGTGGAAGCGAGGAGTAAAATTTAACTTTAAGTTGAATTCCAACTACAAAACTGATTTTCACTGAAGTGCCAACCGATCGCGCTAGCTTTCTTCAAGATATATATATTTTTAATTTTTATATGAATACCGCACAAGAGCCCCAACTACTCCCAACCCTCTGGGGCCAGTGAGACTATCGCATCCCTAATTGGGGAATGTTGTGAGGCTGAAGGTATTGGGGAGGGGAAGGAGAAGGGGTAGAGGAAGGTAGGGAATTACCTGGCTATTCAGATCTGGTCACCAAACACGACCAAAAGCCATTTAAAGAAACTTTTCAATTCTGAATGGTGGTCTTTCACCAGGGCGATACTGAGAGTATCTTCCATTCTGGAACGTGCGCAAATATACTACATATTATTTTTAAATGAAGTAATTGTGAAACAGCACAAATTAAGTAAATAATATTTACTTGCGCACGCCGGGATTTGAACCCGACACCTTCGGATTCGTAGTCGAGAGCCTTACCTCTCGACCATGGAGGCCGTCAAAAATGCTTTCCTTGAGTTATTTCCTCAGCAATGTAATTGTCTTCATAGTAGCAGGTTGCGCCTTTTTCTCGTGGGTAAGTTTAATCTTTTTTCACTGAGGAAATTTTACGTCTCATTGTAAGGTGGGAATTATTGAGTGATATTTACTGATCTCTTCTCAGACCCAATAAAGGATGAATTCAGCATTTTTAAAAATCATTTTTAGCAATAAATATTTATTACATACATTAATTTTTTTTTAATGTAAATCAAATTTAATAATATTACTAGATCTGCAAGTAATTTAATTTTTTATTATTGTGACAGCTGTTTCGGCGTTCAAGGCCATTATCAAACTGTAGTTAGGCCACGTTAATGACATTTTATTAAATTAATATGTACCCGAGGATTACTGTAGGAGTAACATTAGGAATATATATATAATATGTAAGAATGTATATAATATGTTAAGAATGTATAAATAGAACATGTTTATGAATAGGACATGTTTATGAATAGAATATGAAAATAGCATTGTAAGAATACCACTGAATGGAGTTAGTTAATCATTATTTTAGAGTTTATTATGGTAAAGCGCACTTGAAGTGAAATAACACAAAACTGCCCTATTTGCTCAGTAAATCGGTTTCGCTTTACTACCGGTAATAAATCATTTTAGGGACCATGAAAATTGAATTTGGGTGGGGGTGAATATAATCATATAAATAAGTCACCCCGAAGTGGCCTAACCACAGATTGAAAATGGCCTTGAACGCCGAAACAGCTGACACAATAATAATAAAAAAAAACAAAAATACTTGCAGAACTTAATAATAAAATAATTAAAAGTGATATAAGTTAAATTATTAAAAAAAATAATTGATGTTCTACGAATGACATTCTACACTCAATCGTAGAATTCAGATGAAAAAATGATTGATCGAAATATTTATTACCCTAAATGATAAAGATTAATTAAAGATATACAAGAAGAAGGCCTAATTTTTTAATGGGAGTAAAATATACTTCTTAAGGAAGAACACTTCCATTCAAGGGTTAAGGTATCAAATAAATTTTATTTAAAAAGATGCCTTATGAGCCTAGCTTTGCTTTATACATACTAAGGTTACAATTGCATTCCTATATGATGCTTTGTAATTTTATCAGCTTGCGTTCGCAAAACGTTTACACGAGCTTTTTGTTAACCGGATGCAAAGTATTATGAAAAACCAGACGTGACGACAAATACATCGCTTTTAGGAATCTCAATATTTGATCGCAAAACGATCGTTGTTGGCAATTCTTAAGAACAACGATTAATCGTTTACTGGGATCCAAAGGGTTAATAAACACTGCTCTAAAAAACAGTGGGCGATTACACAACAAACTGAATGAGATATATTTACTTTGAGTTGAATTATATTTGACAATGGCTTACTTTTTAAACATCTCCATATATATTGAGAGACCCCAAAAATAATACTTGTAGGTACCTACAAGTCATATAATTTGAGGACGTAATGTATTTGGACAAGGCGCTCATTAGGCGTGGCGTAACCCCGACGCCTTTGTAAATTGACTTAATACTATGCTCAGGATACATAGACTGATGATACATATAACATGTATGCATGTACCTTTAACACAGCTCTCATCTAAGAGTTGTTAAGAGAAGCTAGGAAGACTAAACGAATTATTCGGTACGGGTTATTTGGTCGGGAAGCACTTAGCCTGGAGCCCAAATAGAATGTTCAGCAGTTATCCTTTTGACAAGATGAAACTTGGCAAACTAATATACGATTCTCTCCAAAAGCCGAGTTGGCAGCTTGCCAAGCGTGCTCTGCTCCCGCTTGTACCAGAAACTCAATGATACACACGGAAAATGTAATAACGCATTAGAAACACTCAAATGGGATGTTAATTCCCGGTCCGGGTCCCGATGCCGGTGTCTGCATGTACTGGAGCAGGCCACATCAAACGAGGGAGGAACTTGTCAACTGTTGTCGTGGTTTGGAGCAGGGCCGCAGCGGGATTGGAGTAGCCAGGTCACCGGACCCAGGCGCGTATCCGAATGGTGCAAATGTCGTCGAAGTCCATTATTAATTCCTTTATAGCATTTGTTCAGTATATAAATACAAGCAAGATTAATATATTAATTCAATATAATTCTTTATTTCAATCATTTTAAGTTATGCAGCTCCACTCTTACAATAGATCGCAGCCAAAAATACACAATTTCCTAAATTCAAGTCATTGTACCTGTCCATGGTTTAAGTTGTCAAAGTTATAAATAACACCAACTGCATAATTCATTCTTCCTTTCTCACGAAATTCTCAGTAAACATCAGCATTAACTTACTGTAGAGATATTTAAGCGTCGCTAGACCATTGTAATATTCAAGCAAAAATATAATCAGTGTTAACAATGACAGCGTTTTTATCTAACGAGTAATAATAAAAAATCCGCGTCGAGATATTCTCGACACATTCAACCCATCCAAAAGTCCAAGATTTACTACCTTGGGCAGATTGAGGACTCACTGGCGTAGACAGTATTTATAAATACGTATTATTTACAACAACATTTCACCCTCCATACAGCATCCTCAACCCTCCATACAGAATCAAAAGTGATATTAGGCCCCGAGGAGGTTTTTGTTCTAGATGTGAGGCACTTAAAATAAAGTAAACACTTCAAATTCAATAACGAGGACTAGGTTTTACATAATTTTCGGTTAGGTTTTTTCTTGGATTAGGATGGGAATGATATGAAACCTAGTTTGTCGTGTTAACTACGAAAAATACGTCTTGCGTAGACTACACAACGCTTAAGAAACTCTTTAAAAAAATCACAACATGCATCGATGAAGCTTCACGTTTGCAACTTTAAAAAAAATTTAAATCTTTAAAAATCCAATATTTATTCATTTATAGAATTATTTATGCGTTTCCCACAATATGGGAGAAAAAACACTTTTTTATTGGGACGAGTTAAAAATCGGTGACCCTTTAAAATGTTACTGAAAATGTCATTAAAATACCCCTACCCGGCTCTGGTATGATAAAGATTATTGAAAACAAACAATATTATCATAACTTTCTAACTAGTACGAGCACGTAGCAGTGCACTTCTCTATGATCAAAGGTAGGCTGCGGGTAGTTTTTCAATTTAGAGGAAAATACTCGTACGTACGCGTATACTTGATATTTGAAAAATATTAGCAAATATAGTTTATCGTTTCAATTCATGATCGAATTTTGAGTGACATTTTCCATTTCCTTCGACGACTCCTTGCAAAACGTTTCATTCAGTCACAATATCTGATATCTCTATTCTCTATATATAAAAATGAATGTTTGTCTGTGTGTCCTCGATTTTATCGAAAACTACTCACAGTTTGTTCTTATTAGTGTCGGTGAGGTTTAAATAGTAGTTTGAATGAAATCCAATTTGTAAAACTGTTAATAATAATAATAATATTTGAATGACTTGAATAGTTTTTGTGAAAAATCACCCCGAGGACACTGTACAAATACTAATTGCTAGGGTTTATCTTATTATGTACATATACAGAAACATGCTTACCTGGTAGGTCACTCCAGATTAAAACGTTAAATTACAAAGTTTTCGCTGGAGAAGATATGATTTTGCACGCACAAGACACAATATTAGAAAACAGCTATAACGTTTCAAAATTAGTATGAAAAACATTGAACCCACCTTGTTGTATTGAGGTTAGCCCATAGATATACCACTTTGGTTACCCACAGATTACATATTCAAAAAAAGGTTTGTTTGGGAAGCAAATTTTCAAAATGGAAAAAAACGAGTAGGTACTTAAGAACTTTATCAATTAGATATATTTAAAAAAAATTTTTTTTGGAATATCATAAAATTTTCATATTTATATTTGGTTGTTTCTTTGTTTATAGATAGTAATAGTCGTCACAAGGCATTAATTTCTCTGTCAAATCAATTATAGCACCCAAACGACAAGCAAGAATTCACAATTCATAACTGTATTAAAAA
This sequence comes from Halesus radiatus, assembly GCA_022606495.2. Taxonomy (NCBI): domain Eukaryota; kingdom Metazoa; phylum Arthropoda; class Insecta; order Trichoptera; family Limnephilidae; genus Halesus; species Halesus radiatus. Next base: position 14,943 of record JAHDVE020000957.1, read on the forward strand.
AATAAATTATATATGTATATATACCGAGCAAGGCCGGGTACACATCAACTAGTTGGCAATATTTTTTTATTTTCAATTTTCACGCCGCCATATTCCTAGCGTTTACAAAACAATACAAATACAAAAACTCGCTTTGAAAACAGGTAGCACTTCCGTTTTCCTCCTCAGAGAGTAATATTATTGTAATTTTTATTTACATTTCATTTGAGCGCCCGCCCACTTGGCGCGACGAAATCCTTTCTTGCAAAATGCACGAAAATTAGCAAGAGGTCCATATTTCCTGAATGAATATTCATGAGCCTTTCATCTGTAAATTTATGGCCGACATCGCGCATTAAAATGTAATAGCTCCGCTACAGTTTTGCGAAAAGAATCCATTGAAAGATTCGATTTGCATTTCAAAAGTTTCATTGTAGGGGGTATCATCACTCGGTCAAGGGGCGGAGTGGTAAGGGGAGGTGGGGAGACTTCCTTTGATGTTTTCCCGTCGATTAGCCCCTCATTCCTCCTCTTCATTTACCCCACTAGTAGGCTGACCATACGAGCCTTTTTAAATGGAGGACTACAGATTGTTTACTGTGTTTCTGTTGTCCAGTCTTTTAGGACTCAATGGTAACAAAACGCATGTCTGGACACTTAGGTAGGATTATTTCACACGTAGTTTATTTAAAGCCGTTGTTTAGCTAAATTTCCATGCAACCAAAACTTCTTCTTTTTTTTTACTCCGCTCTAACATAAAACTATATTTTATAATTTCTTACAAATACAAACGGTTTAAAATTAGAGAAATTTGAAATTTTAGAAATCAGAAAAAGCGTTAATAGTGACCTAAATTTAATAAATAATCAAATATATTGTTTAAATAGCTATCTCTTGAATTTATTTTCATATTATTATTAATAATAAAAACATTTTTGTTTATTTTCTAATATAATTTTGTTATTCAATGTTTTATAATAATTTTTTATTAACATTTTTGATTAATTACTTACCTACTTTAATCAATTTTTATTCATGTTTATAATTTGTCTGTTTTTACATTGTGTTCTAATTTTTATAATTTGTCTATGCTAACATTATTATTTTTGGTATTCTATATATTCCCGATGAAGGAACCATCGTTTTCGAAACATGTAAAATTGTTTCAATTCAAAGTAAATTTTTTAATTAATTTATAAAACTATCCATCTGAACAGTTTTTAAGTTTGACCAGTTCTAAGTTTAGAGTTCCACGTTAAAAATATAAAGGTTTGAATAAACTCCGGCTATGGCTATTGAAGAAGCCTGATAAAATTCCGCAATTTTTACATAAATGTATTGACAATGACTCATTCTGTTGATTAATGAGTTTTATGACAAGGCATCGAAGACCGACATTTGTTGCATCCATTAAGGTCGTTGGTAAAACGATAGTATAAGCTTGGCATTCAATTGTAGATATTCATAATTTTGGAACTACAAAATGTCGTTACTACAGTTCGATATATTTGCACTATAAAAAAATTATGATTTTAATTTGTGATTTTTTTTTGAATTATTTATTATATTTAATACCTAATACGTGGATTTCGATACATAAATCTCAGAAATATAAATAAAAAAAATCGCCTTTCTATATAAATAATCTTTCTTACAAATCATTAAATAATAAAAAAATATATTTTAACTTAAAATTATGTAGGGCCTGTTTTATAACCATTCGTTCGTAAAGCTTGATATCATTTTTAATTATTATTTGGTCTACCGCCCGATTTCGCCGTTTTATAAACGTTCGTCATATTATCGGTCGTTTTCGTCATCAATTGTTATTTTAAATAAAAAAGACGATGTATAATTTGCATTTATGAAATGGATTCCTTATCAAACAGTGAAAGTGATGACAAGCGAACGGCAATTATTCAAGATTTAAAAAAAAACGGACGGAAAACGGTCCGTTAACGAAACGGTTCGTTACGTAGCTGAAATTTTGGTAGTTCTTTTATAAAACTGGCCCTTAGAATATGATGTAAAATCATCTCCTTTCGGAAGTATCACTATTTTTTTAAGACCGTGTGGTTAAAGTGAAACGTGTGCACTTGGATTAATATGAGCCATCTTTGCGTTCCATTTAAAACTGTTTAAACGATCGCTGCGTCCTTAATTTTTGTCTACTTTTTAAGGTCGAGATTCTGTGTAAAATAATTCGGTATAATTTAATAATTGTTTTAACACTTCTATTTCGCACCGTTTCAGTGTTAAAGAAACGTGGTCAGCTTAAACTAAAGGGAGCCCCCCTCTCACTTCCTCCGCTTTGATCTTTGCCGCCGACATCATTTGCATTACACCATTTTACTACGGTCCATTATGTATATTATAAGGACAGGCGGATTACCGGAGGAAGAAGGCTTCTACGAATTATACAGGTGTTTCAATTACAATGTTTATTGTTGTGCACGTTTTCCGTGTTTTTTTTTGCTGTAAGGAGTATGCAATACGAGTTTATGCAACTAGTAATTCTGTAAGGTGGGTACCGACTCACTCGTAGACCTCACCTATGTAGACACATTGCTATATAGGCACTTAAAGTAATTGAAATGATTTGGTTCTAGTCCAGCTACAATACAATATGTTTTGTTTCCTCACATCATTTTATGACTGGCTTTATGCACACTTGGAAATTAGTAAAAATTTGCAATTGGCTGGCTACGAATTCGGAGGTCGCGGAGTTCAAATCCCGTCGTGCGTAAATAAATTTTGATTAATTTGTGTTATTTCACAATTTATTCTATTTTGGTACATTATTTCAGTATCCCCCTGGTGAAAGACCAACATTCGGACTCGAAACGTTGCTTGAAATGGTTTTAGCCGTGTTTGGTGACCAGAGAATAGCCTTGTACTTCTCCATCTTCCTTTACCCATATTATTTATCTCCTCCACTACCTTCAGCCTCACAACATACCCCAATTGGGAATTCCATAGTCTCACTAGCTCCAGACGTTTGGGAGCAGCTGAGATTCTTGTGTGGTACTCACATTAAAAAAAAATTGAAAAATTGGCTTATTTGAAAGTTTTCTAAAATTTCTCAGGAATCATTGTAAATTTCCGGCGATCAAAAACATTTCTTTTATTTATTTATTAACATATATTTTAGTTATATTATTTAACATAATGTAAATACTTTGAAGCATGGCACTTTAAAAAGGAACCGTATAAGTATTGAATGGTAAGAATATCAAAATAAATTATTGGAACATTTGTATGGCATTAAACACGTTTAATTAAAAATTGCGTAATTTTGATGAGAAAATCTTTACTCTGTGACTTATTTCCTATTTTGAAAATGCCAGGTATAATTTTACATGGTAATTTCAATTGAACCACTCGGATTTACTGTAATTAACACCACACGGGGAACAGGGATAGGGAGCACTGGAGGCAGGTACCAGGGGCGCAGGTAAAACTGAGGGTTAGTTTGTGATTATTCCACGATGCTGGTGATAATTAGAGCATTGTTGTTGCAGCCGTGTCCGTGCATTACCACGCGCACCCCGTCACACTCCATGGAAGATTAATGCAACTTCTTCATTGTAATATCCCTCGCATATCTTTAATAAAATAAAAATTCAAACCAGTAACAGCAACTTCATTCCAGCCAGGAAAAAAACTAACCCTTTTCTTGCAATTTTCCAGGATAAACTATTTTTAGATGGCATTTTTACAAGCGAAAAATACTGTTTTTAATACTTTATTTTTTGATTCGGAGAATGTTGTCTAGCAGTGGAATGCCGTCCATAAGGGCAGAAAAGCTGTGCCTACAATAAGAAAAACGAACCATAATAGGATATTGTAGAACATTTTTAAAAGTCGACAAATGTCTGATCAAAATATATTCTCTCCATGAATTTAAATAAACAATATCCCTAACAATAGCCAGAACAGATAATAAAAGGTCATTTTCAAATATTCAATGCACAATTCATACCCGCACTTGGAAAACTACACATAGCTTATCTTTGGTCATAGAGCAATGCATGCCACTGCTGTCTAGAATCTAGAGATAATTATGTCAGATTGAATTTACAAAGGAAACTTTTTTTTCTGTTTAATTTTTTACGAACAAAATCCTGGTATAAAAAAACACCAATCAACAAATGTTTCTTTTGAAACAACACGAGAATCGAAAAAAATTTGTTTAAATTCGCTTGACACTGGTCGGTTTTTAGTTTTCTTTAAGAGGAACGGCTGCGCGGCATGTTTCATACAAAACTTAATTTTGGATTTGAGGCCAAAATATCCACCCAAACTGAATGATATTTTTTAAAAATTAAAGGTATAGTAAATATTTAGTACGGATTAGAAGTATTTTTTTTATGTGTTAAATTATGATATATAGGCCATTAAAGAAATCAATTTTTCATGATTTTAGAGGCAACTTCGGAAATTATTTGCGGCTTAACGGTAGTTTTGTTTAATTTCTCATATTTGCTATGTAAATATGATTATATTAAAAAAATATATTTTTTTTTAAATCTTTAAAAAAATATTTTTCGGGTCGATGTTTTAAATCATCTACGGCAAATTTGTGTTCCAACGTAAATTAGTCATTTTAAATTTAAATTTAAGTCCATCACAATGCTGATTTTAACACTTTTTAATTTTATATTACTATATATTTTTTATATTAGAATGGGTAATTAAAAAAAAAAAAAATATCACCGTTAACCCCCAAATAATTGCCAAAGTTGTCCCTAAAATCGTGAAAAAATTATTTCTTTAATGGTCTATATTTCATAATTTAAAACATAAATAAATAAAATATTTGATTAAAAAAAAAACATTCGGTTTGTGTGAGAATTATGACCTAAAATCCAAAATTCAGTTTTGTATGAAACAGGCCGCGCAGCCGTTCTCCTTAACCGTTTAACATTTATTTTTTGAAATTAATGTAGGTTGGAAAATACGGAAGACAACAGTATTACCTACTTTATATTTGATTATTTACACCCTTAGCTTATACTAAGTAGCTATATCTAAAATGTTCATGTAAGTCAGTGGCGGCTCGTGACTTTTGAGTATTTTTCAATCTTAGCACTCTAGCTAACTCAAAAGTCACGATCCGCCACTGATGTAAAATAGTTTTAAATTGCATACATATAACATACATATAATTTTCTACTTACACTAGGTTAGGTTATGTATATATTTTGTTGCTCTTTTACTAGTTGTACTTTATATTTGATTATTTATACGCCTGGTTTATTCTAAATTGTTCATGTAAATGAGTATGTTACTCATGAATATTTTAAATCATACCTAGTTTTAATTTGTACATATATTTATAATACGTCTGTTATTTTATAATTAAACTAGTAGATGCCTATTGCAGTCCTGCAATTGGTGTGTATTGCGAAGTCAACCGCGTAGACTGCATTGTATGGAGATACCCACCCGATTTGACCCACTCTGAGCCTTACTCTCTTCGAAAGTCGATACGCTTACAGTGTTTTTTGGCAAGCCAACGGAACCGCGGCTATCTCGGTTAGTACGAATTCAGACTCGCTTAGCCAAAATCAGCCTTGCGGAGTTTGAAAGACGGCGGGCGATTCGATCGACTTTCGCGAGACACGACCGACGGAATCGAAGTGACATTCATTTTTGAGCTTCGGGTGTTTCGAATGGAAGGGGAACTTGGGTTGTTTTCGGCCTGGCCGACGAAGTCTGAAAAATCTGAACCTTAGAGTATTACTATACGTTATTATATATTAGGTTAGGTTAGTTAGTGTAAAGCGCACTTGAGGTGAACCTTCACAAAACTGCGCTATATAAATAAACTCTAATTATTATTATTATTTTATAATTACCGAATACATGATATAATGTATTTATAACATTATGTCGATTATTCTGTAACCTTCAACTAAACTTTTTTCTAACCCTTTGTATGTTCCTCCAAATAACAATTCATCTATCGAAACAACAGCTGTTCACTATTTTATTCAGAACGCTTTGAAAATGGAAAACATTAAAAAATTTAAAAAAATACTTCCTCCCCCAATGTCGTAACAATACACCGACCGCCACATCACGAGAATGCGCCTAGTCTGGTGGTCGCAAAACACAAAATACACACTGACATCAGAATTAATAGACTTGCCCTAAGTACTGTTTCGACGGCTGGAAGCTAAGATCGCCTGACACCCATTTCGGCACCAGCCCAATTCAACGCCGTCCACGTTTGTATCGCTTAATTTTGACCACGGTAAGCAAATTATAAAACATTTATAAAGAGGATAAAACTAAAAACTCTAACAAAATAATCACTTTTTGTAAACACGTCCAACCTTTTTACTAATTTGCTGTTTTGCTTAAATTAGCGGTACAATTAGCTCGCATCTCGCCCCTCTTGTTTTGGTTTCTTTCCCTTGAGCGTTAGGGCATCTCTATGTATTATTTGCTCTGTGGTTTTAGATTAAATAAAAATTATGATAATAATAACCATTAGGTACTTTCTCGTATGTAACGTCATGCAACAACTTGCTACTCTAATTGTACTCATTAACTTGGTGCGCGAAGGCGGCTCACCGGGTGTAAAGTGGTTGATAATTAAAAACAGATTGATATCACGCATTAATTACATAGCACGGAACTTCAATTAGAGCGCAGACCTAGACATTACGTTAATTTAAGGTTATCGCGTATCTTCCGTGTCTGCTGTATGTAATACTTATAAAGTTAACTCGGCTTTTTTTCCTTGAGCTTTCCTGTTTCTTATTTCCCTCTTGAAGTAGAGCTTTGAGCTGTGCCAGTTCTTTGACCGCTCTTTGACCGGACTTTGACCATCCGAAGTAAATTCAAATACTGAGAGAATTAAGAATGAATGCTTTTTAATTTGAACAGCGTTGAGTTTTTGGTCGAATTTAATAATCGTGTTTAACGAAGTCTCTTTCATTTGATTATTTTTATTCAGAATTACGAATTTAGTCAATGGCTTCATCCCCTGCGTAGATTAATTAATGTACGTATTTTAATGTACTTTGATTTGAAGAATGTTGTGAGGCTGATTGAGTGCGATAAAATGAGATGGGGAAGAGGTAAGTTGGGAAGTAAGTGGCTGTTCCGGTCATTAAAAATTGCTAAAGCCATTAAAAGCAACGTTTCGAATCCGAATGGTAATCTTTTAAAATAACGAATCCACCTGACATGTAATGTCTCCTACACGTACGTTTCCGCCTGCGTTTCTCGATCATCGCTCCAAAGCGCCCAACGATCTGCGTGCCGATACATCAGATCGGCCTGCCGGCCGAAAGGTTGCGTTATTTCGGGTAAAAAATGTCACAACACTTCGGCGCGTTGGCCGATCCGGTGATCGACTGATCTCCGCGCGGAAGTGAACGTGTAAAGGGATTTCTCAGAGATCGGAGCAAAGTGTGGACTGATGCGTCACATATCGTATGATTTAAAAGTTTTCCTACAGTTTTGACCATAGATATCACAAAATAGACATCGTTTATTCATTTACCAATTAAAATAATTACGTCATGTCATATTTACGAAGATCGTAAATTACTTACGTATTAACAACAGTGCCAATTTAAATAGTTTGTTTGCAATGTTTCGTTCAAAAATTAATTCATACTGATTTTTAAGTTTCTATTTTTAACTTTTGATTTTCCATAATAATAACAAACAAAAAACAAATGCGCGGCGCGCGCCCAAACGCTTACGTGTAAATGCACAGCACGCCAATTGATGAGAAAAACCTACGCGTCGGAATGACGGGTGATCTAGGCGTTCGGACTGCAGGTTGCTGCCTTTACACGTACTTTTCGGCAGACGTATTGGAACGAAGTGTGGTGAGATCTTGAGTCCGAAACACACGTGTAATGTCCGCTATAGCCTCCACTCCAGATTGATTGAAGAGTTTCGTCATTGAATGGCCAAGATTTGCGAAATTGTACTAGATTATAAATAGAAGTAATGTTCAATTTCTTGGTCAAATCACTAGGGGTGACAAATACATTACCCAACTGATAAATTCTGTACCTGTTAAGTCAAATTTTTATACGAAATTGAGTTAATAATGCGAAGTTCAATATATTTGCATTCAAATACTAAGCTAAAAATACTGGAGTCATCCGATTTACTATTTCTGCAGTAGCCTAGTCTAGAACATCGGTAGTCCAGTAATACTTTAAAGCAAAGTAAAACTTCCGGCTTTACGTTACAGTATGTAAGTATAAACAGAATAAGTATAATACTTAGTAGTATTATAAATTGTTTTCGATTCTAAATGTAATTTTTGTACTCATATCAATTCTATAACTAATCACGGTATTTCAACACTAAACTTATTATACTCTTCCTTAGTTCATAGTCAAGTCGAATACAATTCTTCACTATAAAATTCACTACGACTCCATTGAAAAAGTTCAACATAAATTTCTAAGATATGTTAACTATAAACTCGGATTACCTATTGAAACTGTAAAATACAATTACTTAATGAAAGAACAAAAATTATTAAAACTCTCAGATAGAATACTTGTTTCTGACCTAACTTTTATTTTAAAAATTGTTAAAGGTTTTATAGACAGGCCTGATATTGTCAGCTTAATTAAATTTAATATTATAACTTGAACTACTCGATCTAAAATTTTATTCAATTGTAACAATAATTTCAGGACTGAGTCATTCAAAAATTCTCCATTACCTAGACTCCACGCAGAAGATAATACATTTTCAGACATAGCAGATATGTTCAACTGCTCGGAATACAAATACAAACAAACGATTATTGCATACATCCTCAGCAATTATTAATATATGTGTCTAGAGTATAAGTATCAGTGAATGTGAGGTATGTTTTGAATATTCGCCTCTGTAGCTAATTACTTGGAATGGTACTTACACTATGTTATTCCTGTATTTGTTTGTTATTTTATCTATATACCTAATGTGATGTGTTTTGCATCTGTTTATTATAACTAATGTAAAAGCCCATGTAGGGCGTATATAATACAATAAATAAATAAATTAATATATGAATAAAATGTCGAGATGAAGATCGATGGAAGGCTTGATAGAGGAAGATGCTGCGTCTTTAAGGTTCAAAACTTCCGTGTATGCTACGAATGCAGTTCAGCTGAATTGCTCCGAACTTCAGTCTGCAGGGTGAAGATAACACTGTCCACATGCTGAGTTAGGAAATTCCTTCCTAAACTAAGACTTCTTTATTTGACACCACCCGAGAACCCCCCTGCCCGAAGCTAGTGGAATTATGACATCACTAACATGGGGATTATATTACGAGACAAATGTTTAATTAATATTGACAGTTGAGGCTTCGCTATCAGATATACGAGAATAAGGCAATTAGAAACAATGATTCTATTACAACTGCATTCTCCTAGGGCGATAATATATATATACAATTTATAATATCACGGGTACAACTTAATAGAGGATAAAATAACGTGTATGTACTGGACCTGGCACCGTCTCACCATCAGTGATTAATTCAGTATTTTGTAGCAATCTTGACGTTTGAATATTAGTGCTTCTCATAATATGAAGGAAACCCTTTATTTCAATTTAATTAAATACAATTAGTTAATTCTGAAATTAACTCCTCACATGGAATAAGAATGTATGCTGCATATTCAGCAGTACAGAATGAGAATAATATGTAAACGACAACTATCTGATCTCGCATAGTAAAATGATTGAATTAAAAAGCCAATGTTTTGAAAATTCAAAATCCAATGCACCTAATAATAAATAAATGCGAGGGCTGGCTGGCTGGGCTGGCCTGGCGGCAACCTCGGCCTTTAATTTTGTGTCCATTAAGCGGTTACCGATACAAAAAGAAGTTTACGAAATGGAGATAGGAAAAATAATCATCGATGAACACGGGTCAGGGCCAGACGCTGTTACCAGAGGAGATGCACTTAGATATTAATCGAATTCTTACGAGAACGAAATTGAAAGATGACTCGTTGTCAGCTGGAAAACCAACACAACGAGACAGATATATTATAGGAATACAGGAGGTCACTAGCGCAATACCAACACTTGTCTAACCCCCAGTTTGCACATTGAAGTAAAATGTGTGTGAAAAATGGAGTTTTTTAAGACGATTTTGATAATTTTGAAAGACTTAATGGTTAGATCACTATTAAATAGAAGTTTTTTAAATATGAATACCGCACAAAAGTCCCAACTGCTCCCAACCGTCTGGAGCCAGTGAGACTATGGCATCCCCAATTGGGGAATGATGTGGGGAATGATGTGATTGGGGAAGGGAAGGAGAAGGGGAAGAGGAAGGTGGGAAAAATACCTGGCTATTCAGATCTGGTCACTAAACACGGCTAAAAGCCATTTCAAGAAACGTTTCAATTCTGAATGGTGGTCTTTCACCGGGCGATACTGAGAGTATCTTCCACTATGGAACGTGCGCAAATATACTATATATTATTTTTAAATGAATTAATTGTGAAACAGCACAAATTAATTAAATAAAATTTACTTGCGAATGCCGGGATTTGAACCCGCGACCTTCGGATTCGTAGTCGAGAGCTTTACCCCTCGACCATGGAGGCCGTCAACTGTCGGCCGTTACTGTGGTTTGATCATTTTTCTTTTTCCTATGTCATTTGTGGAGTTGGGTGTAGATTATATCAATCACTCGATTTCTCAAAAAAGTGACACTTAGATCACTCTTGCACTAGTGCAAGGATGTTTTTGTAATACAAGTTTTCTATCTTATGTTTTTATTCATGGCACTTTATCAATGTATTGTGTAAATGATGACAGTGACAATCTACAAGGAAGTAAGGATACCGCGCTCGTAAATCTTACTCAATCGTATTGTTTTACATTTTCAATGTGTTTTAACGATTTTTATTTTTTTTATTTATTCTTAAATTCTATGTTGAGATGAGCGGCTTTACAATTTAATAATAATCAGTAAGTAGTATCAGTAAATAATAATACATGAATAAAAAATAGTAAATATTAATAAGTAAATAACACTAAATAATAATCAGTAAATAGTAATAAGCATATAATAATACACATTAAATATTAAGTAAATAGTAATAAGTACATAATAATAAAAATAGGTAAATAGTAATAAGTAAATAAAATTATGTAAATAGTAATAAGGACATAATAATAAAAATAAAAATAGGTAAATAATAATATGTAAATAAAAATAGGTAAATAATAATATATAAATAAAAACAGGTAAATAATAATATGTAAATAAAATTATGTAAATAGTAGTAAGTAAATAATAATGTGTAGGTAAAAAAAAGTATAAGTAAATAGTAATAAGTAGTAATAAGTAATAAGAAATAAATAGTAATAAGTAAATAATAATGATAACATCGAGTATACCTAGAGTTTCAACATTGATTACAACATAAGGGATAACATGGATAAAGCGAAATCACCACTCTCAGCTAACATAGACTTTTTGACCATTTTTTAAAATAAATTTAGCGTATCTATAGTTTTAATGTTGTCACTAAGCCTATTATATAACAAAGGAGCTTTACAAGAAAAACTCCTTTGTCCAAATGATGTTCTGTTATTTGCTGGCTGATACATTAGAGAAGAACCCATTCTAGTATTGCGCAATTGTTGTGACCTTATAGCAGTATCAATATTGTTAAAAAAAATTACAGAGAGCCTGTATTATGTACAATTACCTTACTGTCATAATTTTGCTTTCACTGTATAATAAGTGTGATGAATATAAAAAAAAAAAAATTCTTGTACATTATTTTTAAGATTAATTTTTGAGCAACATTTAAGGTCTTGTAACATGAACATTGTATGAAAGAAGAGATTGAACAAGAGCATAATGTACAGTTTTAGTGTAACTTTGTCCAACATATTTCTTAGAGTCTTGAAAATATAGGCCAGTTTTCTTATTTTGTTTGTTAATGCAGCAATATGATCGTTCCATTTTAAATATTTATCAATAATTAAGCCGAGATATTTGATATTGTCTACTCTTTCCAAAGATTGACAATTGCACGCGTGTACACAACAATGCATTGTTAAGGAACGGTCCATAGAGGGTTAACTTACGGAAGAAATGCTAAAAGTTATATATTTAGTTTTTTGCGTGTTTAAAGTTAAAAGCTTTTGATCAAGCCACTTTTTAACAGTCTTTAATCCTGACTCACAATTAGCATAAGTTTTATCCTAAGTATCACCAGCAAACACCAAAACAGTATCATCTGTAAATACAACACAAGAACCCAAGAATGATAATTCACAAAGATCAGTAATATACAATAAAAATAAAATTGGACCTAGAATACTACCCAGAGGAACACCATATAAAATTGATTTATTTGAACTAATATGATCATTAATCATTACTCTCTGTATTCTATTCCCAAGATAAGTTCTGAACCAATCTAGTGCTTTATTTGCAACACCCATTGAATTAAGTTTTTTAAGCAGTAAACCATGGGATACGGTATCAAAGGCCTTTGACAAGTCTAGAAAGAGCCATTGCTTTATTGCCAGCATCTAGAGCTTCTACGAGTGTGGTGATTTAAAGCTATCACTTGTTCCCATATTCTCTCTGAAGCCAAACTGATTAATTGAGAGAATATCATGTTTATTTTTTTATATAAGTCATCAATCTAATTTTAGCTATTTTCTCTATTATTTTTGATAAAGCGTTAAGTAGGGGGGTAGGTCGATAGTTATTAACATTTAAGTTATCCCCTCCTTTAAATACAGGTACAATTTTCTCATTTTTGCAGTGATTGGGAAATAAGCCTTTCTCAAAGCTAACATTTGCAATGTGTGTAATAGGTATGACTAATTCAGAACAATTTTGTTTGTAGACCATTGCACGCATACTGTCATTTCCACTTGAAAAACCTGATTTAAGCTCATTAATCACGTTTAGAACTTCATTACAATTCATTGGGTTAAATTGAAAACAGGCGTTTTGTAAAGAACGTGTTGGATTAAAATTTTCAATTAAACATTCTTCACTAGTATTATTTGAACTGCACAAAAGATTAGAAAAATTAATACTACCTTTTTAAATTTGGCTCTTAACGAGGTTGTATTGGAAACGCTTTGCAACCTGTGCTCTAAGCTCCAAGCCTCTAAGCTCTAAGCACACATAGTAATGACTCCAAACCCTTTACCGACAGTATGGAAAAAAGACATCATACTGACTTGTAAAGCTTACTCGGGACTTAATCCTTTGTTTGAGTTGAACTTTAAGCTTTGTCCCGCGCGCCGAGGGAAATGGGCCGGAATTTCTTCTTCTCTTTTCTGGAAAACCGAGCGAGTTTTCAGCGGAGAGAGAAAAATAAAACGGAAATTGTCCTCCGAATGACATTCTTAATTTCTTTGTGCGTTGTTAATGGAGTAAATTCGGTAAACATCGGGGAAATGGACGAAGTTCTGTTGGAATTAAGTTATACCACGTCAGAGTACGAGCCTAATGAGACACGTGGAAAAGCGGAAAGGGCTCTTTCTCCCCCTTGGACCCAAAGGTCGTGATGTAAAAACCCGGAAATCTTCAAATAAAATGTCATTTTATTAGAAAACATCAATTAAAATTGTTTTATTAGTGTGAGATAATTTCACTTGTGTCTCCGGTGAGAGAATCCAAACGTAACTTTAAATTTTATAGCTATATTTGCTAACGAGATCTGAATAGTCGTATACTCCTAACAATAATGATATAATAATAATACGTAATTGGATAATTTGAAAAGCGAAGGCGCTGTACAAATATTACATCCTATCACAGAGCAAACAATACATAGAGATGCCTTAATAACAAGGGGAAGAAAGTAAATTAGGGGGGTCGGGCTATAGGCGCGACTCCAGTTTAAGTAAAACAGCAAATACGTAAGAAGGTTCGTGTTGTTTACATAGCTGGAGATTGTGTTAGCTTATTTAGTTTGACCCTTTTTATAAATATTATGTAATTTGTTTACCGCACTCAAAATCACGCGAAACAAACGTGGATGGTAGTGAACTAGGCTGGTGCCAAAATGGTGGAAAAAAATCTGATTCACAAAAAAATATTCAAATACATTGTAGAAAATTGGATTAAAAGTAATGATAGGGCATTTACCGGTGCACTCACCCAAATTCGAAATTATTGATTCAACGATTTAAGAAGCATGTCTTTATACAAGTGTATATTCATATGCATTTTTAAATTATAAAATAATTTGCAAAATTACTGCCTCAACACAGGCTAGCCTAGTGAGGAGGGTTATGAGAAACTTCTACTATAACTGTTATTATATTATTTTCTCTTTTACTTTATAAACCACTGTACACTTACATTATTATATTATACATGTCTTTTGGTTATAGTTAAATTTAATGACAACAAAGATATTATTATTATTATATGGTTGTCACGTGACATCTGCCCCCTGCCGTCGAAATTGTACTTAGGGCAGCCTATTTATTCTGACGTCAGTGCTTCCTCTCTATCTAATAATGTAAAAACAGATACAGAAAAACATACTTACCTCGTCGGTCACTTCAGCCAAACACAGTTTTACTAGAAAATTTTAAGCTTGGAGAAAATACGATTTTTCAGTTGCTATTCTACCCTTCTTTACTATCGATATCGATATTACATTCATTAGAAGATTAGTGGCAAAAAAGACTTTATTGTTCAATAAAAATTGAACAGTCCTAAGGACTAGAGAATTTTTATTAAATGACCTCAAAAAGCTTAAGAATTCTAGCTTTAAATACGAAATTATTAATAGTTATTTACAATTTTTATACATTTCACACACACCCTGTTCTCCTGGATGATGGATTTTAATGGTGTCACACAAAATAAGACAAATTTTTCGCAGAATACCTTCCGTTAATATTTTCAGGAAAATAAGAAATTACATTGGGAATAAATACGAGGTTTCCGAGGGAACTTTTACACCGTTGAATGCCAAAATAATTGCTGGTGAATTTCGATCATGAAATAAAAGAAACACATTATTTTGAATTAATTCATTTACAAACTAGCTGATGTGTACCCGGCCTTGCTCGGGTACAATAATTGATTTGACAGCGAAAGTAACTATCTCCAAATAAAGAAACATTCATTTCAATATTTTATATCATTCCAAACGTTTATTTTTTCAAAATATATATAAATAATAAAGTTCTTAAGAAGGTTAAAAAACCGCCTTCTTTTGAATATGCAATCTGTGGCTAACCAGAGTGTTATTTATATCTATGGGCTAACCTAAATAAAACATGGCGGTTTTAATGTTTTTCGTATTCATTTTAAAACGTTATAGTAACAGTTTTACATATTGAATTTCATTCAAACTACTCTATAAACCTTCCCGGAACTAATAAGAACAAACTGTGCTATTTTAAGCGAAACCGTTCCAGTAATTTTCGAGAAAATCGAGGACAAACAAACTTACGTTGATTTATATATATAGATTATAGACAAACAATGTTTCGTTTTGCCACCATATTCTCAAAGAGCTGATAATATATTTTCGAAGGAGTGGTACAAATAAAAAAACCAAATAAGGCGTGCATGTATATAAATACACGGATGTAGGCTCAGAGTTTGAAAGCGTGGTTGAATCGTAAATATACTACATCCGACTACAGCGAGGGAAAACTGCGGTTGTTTTTTATTTTTCTGCTTTTCCGTTTGTCTCAAACTTTTGTCTTTGAACTTTGAAGAAAAAAGAAGAAAAAAAAACGTTTTTATCGAGTAGTGACGTACCAAAGTTGATAACAAAGAACATGAATCACAATAGTTTTATTATTCCTCTGGTTACCGCCTTCTGGTTACAAGTTACCAACTTCGCGGAAAGTTGAAATAAAGTTAGTGAATAAATTAATTATTATGAAGGGTATTTGGGTGATAAAGGATTTCGAATTTGGAGCGGTGCTGTCATGTTTTCTTAATCTATTTAAATTTCCACTTCCGTTTTAATTATTATTTGTTTTCGCATCCGGTTCCGCTGAAAAGTTTCACGAAGATGAATTGTTAGGAGCGTCGAAAAATGTTATACAATATTTCAAATGGGAATCTGATCTCATAATTAAGTAGTATTTAATCTGAGTTTCTTATTATTCAATAATTGAGAATGTATTACAAAA
Source organism: Halesus radiatus (assembly GCA_022606495.2). Taxonomy (NCBI): domain Eukaryota; kingdom Metazoa; phylum Arthropoda; class Insecta; order Trichoptera; family Limnephilidae; genus Halesus; species Halesus radiatus. The sequence goes on from JAHDVE020000957.1 coordinate 31,065, forward strand.
CCAAAATCGATATTTCAAAGCTCCAGAGCTCAATACGGAATTTACGTAGCGAGCTAAATAAATTGCGTTGTTCTAGAAATTCCAACAGGAAAAGGTGTATAAATAAATCCCGGAACTCATTGTAATTTTCATTCTTGTTTTCAGTGCTTCGTGAACACGAATTTTCTGTTTTAAAATTAAGACGGCCTCCATGGTCGAGGGGTAAGGTTCTCGACTACGAATCCGAATCCCGGCGTGCGCAAGTAATTTTTATTTAATTAATTTGTGTTGTTTCACAATTAATTAATCTAAAAATAATATATATAATAATATTTGGGCACGTTCCAGAGTGGAAGATACTCTCAGTATCACCCTGGTGAAAGATCACCATTCAGAATTGAAACGTTGCTTGAAATGGCTTTTATCCGTGTTTGGTGACCAGATCTGAATAGCCAGGTATTTCCCCTTTTCACCACCTTCTTCTTCCCCCTTCTCCTTCCCCTCCACAATACCTACAGCCTCACAACATTCCCCGATTGGGAATGCCATAGTCTCACTGGCTCCAGACGGTTGGGAGCAGTTTGGGACTCTTGTGTGGTATTCATATAAAAAAAAAGAAACATATTATTTTTCGCAAATAAAAAGTACAGTATTGTGCACACTAGACAATAGATTCCACAATCCTTCTCTTCGTCCTTTAAAGCTACTATCCTACCGCACAGGAGTTCCATTTTCCCGGGATAGTGGAACCGGTAACTGAAGAAATTGTAAAGTGTTTTAAAATCATGAAAAATTATGAAAAAAAAAAATTGGTTAACTAGGTAAGGTTAGAGTAGAGTTTTATTCTTGTTTTTTTCATACTCTTAATGACTATATGTAATTTTTAAAAGTGTGCCGATTTATCACCGTGTCGAATTGTCATGGAATCAGTGGAACTATGGCACCTCTATTCGGGGAATGTTCTCAGTTGTGGGAAATGAGTAAGGTGAAGAAGAGGAAGGCTGGAAAACATTCATCACAGTCTTCACAAATCACGTATCTTTCAACGGTCCCAATTCACGGGGGTTAAAGATGAACCGGAGTGACTGACGGCACGGACCGGACAAGGTACGCAGAGAATTATTTACGACTCGTGCGCCGACCGGCAGTGACAATAAAACACTAGGGATACCGCTGAGATAATTAAAAATATTATAAAAAAATAAAACAGTCGCGTATCGTAAAACGTTGTGTTTACGAGCGCCGCCATGGGTTTACGAGACAGCTTGACATTTCACATAAACGGGATTCTAACGAGACGAACGTCAGGTCGGTCCCGCCAAGGAACTATATCGCTCCAGCCACCTCAACCTTTCCAACGGTTCCAAACAAACTTCGGGCTGCTATCTGCTACAAGCCAGGGCCTGACTGACAAATTATTCAATATTATTTAGATTGAGATATACGACTACAAGATGAAAAAAAATTATGAATTTTTAAAGAAAAAACTTAAAATACATTTTACAAGAAACTAATTTTAGGTGTATATTATAAGATCACTTGGAAAAAATGTATATATGTTTATATACATACATTATGTAGATGTTGAGATTCGTAAATAATGCAAGGCTGATGTAAGCGTAGTGAGCAAGATTAAGAAAGGGACGCTTAGATGGTTTGGGCATGTAGAGCGAATGAATGAAGAAAGGAGTGTAAGGAGAATATATGACGCGAACGTGAATGGAAGAAGAAGCCGGGGACGTCCAAGGAAGACGTGGCACGATCAAGTGAATCAAATACTTGAGTCGGGCCATGTCAGAAGTCGGAATAACAGAAGAGAATGTATGAGACGTTGTATGAAAGTGAATGAAGCAAGTGTATGCCAAGATCGAGTTGTTTGGCGGTCCGTCCTCTCTGCCTACCCCTGCGGGGAAACGGCGTGATGGTTAGTTAGTTAGTTAGTTATGTAGATATATTTTAATTCTAAAAATTTCCTTTTATTAGTACTCCCTCCCTAAACACGAGAATTTCTCAATTAGGGAGGTATTAAATTTGAGAAAAGGAAACTAAAAGGATTATTTAAATATAAAAAAAATTTTTAAAAAATTAGTACTTAAATACACTTTTGTTATTACCATGTAAACAATGTTCTTAATTATGTCTAATAAATATCTGAAAAATAAAAATATTTTTAACATCACAGGTTTGAATGTATTTGTGCACACCAATAGTGGTTCAAATTGGTTCGAAATAGTTTGGAACACCCACCCGCAGCCCCCCCTTACTCACGATACAGTACACCGCTCCATAAGCAAGAATCTCATTAAAATGATTCTACTGCATTAGATAACAAATGTGAACACCACACAAGCGTCCAATCTGCCCACAAGTGTACGGGGCCAGTGGGACTATGGCACTTCGATATGGGTTAGGCGGTATGTTGTGAGGCTGAAGGGAGTGGGGAGGAGAGATAGATAGATAAGATGATGTCTGGATATTCAGATCTGTACACTATACATGGCTATTGCCACTTCAGGCAAGGTTTCGATTCTGAATTGTGGTCGTTCACGAGGGCGATAATAGGGTAAATTGCGACTGATAGGTCTGGAAGACCGACAACAAAGGTCGAAGTAATGCTTTCAAATACAAGAACCCTCTCCACAAAATATATTAATGATAATATATATTTAAAGGAAATGCACTCTATAATTTATTTAACTCTGACAGGAAGCATCATCTTGTGGTTAGAAAACGTTAGAAGTTAATAAACAAATTAAAAACTAAAATACTTCTATCTTTTTCATACATAATTAGTATTTTATATTAATTTTATTTATTTTTACACTTATTCAATTATTTACCATATCTCATCAATTATTGTTAATTTTTGTCTATGTTAATAGTTTGTCTATTCTTATGTCATTATTTTTCAGAATATTTTGTATCGCGATTGGTTTCGAAACATGTTGATATTTATTTATTAAGCAATGGGTTATACAAAATAATTCATTTAATTGAAAATGATGCGGTAAAGTGATTTTACCTTAGTTGAAGATTAAAAAAAAATTAAATTTAACAATATAATTTTATTGTAGGTGAAAAAGTGAGACCATGACAGGAGAAATTTATGTGGAGTAAAAAAATTCGTTCGTGAAGTGTTTATAAGATAGTAGAAGTTTTAGTTCAAATGATATAGGAATTAGTGGTGGGCGAAGCGCGCTCGGTTTAGTGAGCCGGATCACTAAATCAGCTCTTTGTAGCGTACCGGTTCGGTGTCCGGCTCGATTGAACGACGATTCGCGCCACCCCGCACCATGCCCTCTCCCTTGCTCCCTTGGCCCTCCCAAAGACGTCCTTAAGACGCTCTTACACGATACTTTTTCGTCCAGTTTTCATGTGGATTGTCCTTACAGAGAGCTGATTAAGTGATCCGGCTCACTAAACCGACCCGCTTCGCCCACCACTAATAGGAATCATTTTGTAGAACCGTGAACACTTAACTAGTACAGTTTTTGTATCATCTAATGTGATTACTTACACAATTAATATTCGTACGTTCAATTTCAAACAAAATTAACAAACAACCCGTAACGGGGTGAAATGTGAAACCGCTGTAAGAACTATTAACATGAATTTTAGATCAAAAGGGTGTTGCACCCGAACTCCGCGTTTGATAAATAAATATAAGTAAATAATTTTACATACAAATATAACCGGTTTACAATTAGATACATTTGAAATTTTAGAAATCAGAAAAAATATTAATAGTGAATTAAATGTAATCAGTAATTAATTTAATTATTTTTTTTTATCTCTTGAATTTATTTTCATATTAATATTAATAATAAGAATAATGTCTTTTAATTTCTAATATAAATTTGTTATTCAATGTTTTATTAACATTTTTGATTAATTACTTACCCACTTTAATCAATTTTTGTTTATATTTATAATTTGTCCATTCTTAAATTATTGTGTACCATATTAATAATTTGTCCATTCTTACATTATTGTGTTCTATATTCATAATTTGTCCATTCTTACATTATTGTGTTCTATGTTTATAATTTGTCCATTCTTACATTATTGTGTACTATATTTATAATTTGTCCATTCTTACATTATTGTGTTCTATATTTATAATTTGTCCATTCTTACATTATTGTGTACTATATTTATAATTTGTCCATTCTTACATTATTGTGTTCTATATTTATTATTTGTCCATTCTTACATTATTGTGTACTATATTTATAATTTGTCCATTCTTACATTATTGTGTTCTATATTTATAATTTGTCCATTCTTACATTATTGTGTACTATATTTATAATTTGTCCATTCTTACATTATTGTGTTCTATATTTATAATTTGTCCATTCTTACATTATTGTGTACTATATTTATAATTTGTCCATTCTTACATTATTGTGTTCTATATTTATAATTTGTCCATTCTTACATGATTGTGTTCTATATTTATGATTTGTCCATTCTTACATTATTGTGTTCTATATTTATGATTTGTCCATTCTTACATTATTGTGTTCTATATTTATAATTTGTCCATTCTTACATTATTGTGTACTATATTTATAATTTGTCCATTCTTACATTATTGTGTTCTATATTTATAATTTGTCCATTCTTACATTATTGTGTACTATATTTATAATTTGTCCATTCTTACATTATTGTGTTCTATATTTATAATTTGTCCATTCTTACATGATTGTGTTCTATATTTATGATTTGTCCATTCTTACATTATTGTGTTCTATATTTATAATTTGTCCATTCTTACATTATTGTGTACTATATTTATAATTTGTCCATTCTTACATTATTGTGTACTATATTTATAGTTTGTCCATTCTTACATTATTGTGTACTATATTTATAATTTGTCCATTCTTACATTATTGTGTTCTATATTTATAATTTGTCCATTCTTACATTATTGTGTACTATATTTATAATTTGTCCATTCTTTCATTATTGTGTTCTATATTTATAATTTGTCCATTCTTACATGATTGTGTTCTATATTTATGATTTGTCCATTCTTACATAATTGTGTTCTATATTTATGATTTGTCCATTCTTACATTATTGTGTTCTATATTTATAATTTGTCCATTCTTACATTATTGTGTTCTATGTTGATCATTTGTCTATGCTTGGCATTATAATTTTTTAGTATTCTATATATTCACGATGAGGAAAGCATCGCTTTCGAAACGCGTTGATCTGTATATTAATAAAGTGGTGAATACAAAATCATTTTTAAAGCATTTATAAATAGAAATAAACTTATGTAAACATCTTTATTTCCTAAATCAACTCCCTGCACCCTGTAGGTAAATTTTACGAGATGCATGGTTTTGAACGCTTTCACCAATTCTAGCCCTCTTTTGAAATGCATACCGAAGGAAATTTATATCGCCCGGTTCCTCGCGCCATAACCGGCCCAGTCCGCCTCTGCGGGGCGGGACACACGTATTACACTTTTTAATGCAAAAGCACTATTTTAATTTGGTGCTCCAAGCTTGAAAGGAACCCGCAGAGTTGATGTGAAGCTCGTCCCGGCAGATTTATTTCGTATGTTAGATCATTTTCAAGCATTTAAATTAAATCATTATAAAAAATGTGACGAGATACTGATCTGTGTAGCGAATATTTAATTATGGTGGTTTGAAATGTATCCCCCTAATGATGATTTGCTCTCGTATGTCCATAAAGAATCTTACAAAAAAGGTCAAATAGGTTTTTTTTAAATACATCATTTCGTCGGTTTTCTTCGGATACAACAAATGTAATAATTATTTGGAGATATTGATGTAAAATTGTGTTGTTTATGCAACTAAGCAATTTGCAAAGGCTTAGGTACACAAATAACAACATTTTTTGCTTTCAAAACGTATTATTTGTTAAATATTGATTAATTACTAATGGCTAACAGCTAAGATTTATAACTAGAAAATACCTAATTCAGACTTATAATTAGTGACTTACATCTAAGACTTATATAGATAGCAACTTACAACTTAGACCTGTAGCTAGTGACTTAAAACTAGTGACAGAGGCTTACAACTGACATATTTACATTTTAGAATAAATTATGTACAAAATGTTACTATTTACAAAATCAGAACATAACCTGATATTAAACAGCAGTGGGGCGAGTATGTACGAGTATGTGATACATCACAGCTGCATTTGTGTAGATATCTACTTTAAATTACGCTTTTTATTACAAAAAATCAAGGGAATTGATTGTTTTTTACATTCATTGTCTTTACATTGATGGTAAACATTTTGTAAACAGTTCTCCATAAATTGCTTACGTAGTAAGTGTTCAGGTATGAGATATGGGAGTTTTATTAACTTTCTGACATAAGTAATAGCAAATTCTTTCACGATAAAGTAATACGTCAAATCTAAATATGATCTCAATAATTCGTTTGAATATCCAAGAGATCTTCTTCAAAGATAGTTTCACAATGTGCTTTATCTGATTTTGGAATCCTTCTCTTATCTATCTCAGGTACGCTGTTTACCTGTTTAAATCTTCAATACCGAATTTAAGATGCTGTACCAAAGTAGGAAAACCTCATTTACTTAGACTCGCTTTCTCAATTTGCTTGACTTTGAGATTAGACGTCCGTTCATAATTAAGTCTCCCTCGTTACACTGTTGCTGCGGTTGATTTTCTGGAGGAGTCTTTCGGTCAAGAGATTGTTGGTTCTGCTAACCACTGGCCCGTGGCTTCCTGGAAACGGTTCCAGGAACGAAGGACCAAATTACCCCCCGTCGTTTCCCCTGAAAAACTTTTATCGTCCAGTTTCTTTACAAATTTGGGAAGAATCTTAGAGTACTAATGGAAGAATACGCTACTCCTGCCAGCTTTGCACTTCACCGGTTCCCAATTTCATTTTCATCGGGTTTCACTGAATTACTATAATTGGAGTGGGATCTCGCCACTCTTCCTTTGTCGGATGCGAGATAATAATGAGAAAGGAATCTAATTTTCAATTTCCCCCACGCGGTTATCACGAAAACTTATATTTTTTGGTCCCTAAGTAAAATAGGTTCCATGCACAGAGAAGTTGTAAATCTGACGTCAATGGTTCCATGACAATTCGGCACAGTAATAAATCGGAACATTTTTTACAAGTGATGTAGTCATTAAAAGTCTGGAAAAAAAACATACCCAAAAACCTAATCTGATGAGTTTATAACACTGTGTTAATTTATCACTGTGCCGAATTGTCCGGTTAACGAAAAAAAATTATCTATAATCTAAACTACAAAACACGAAATCCGTTTATGATGTACCTTGCTAAAAACTTTATTACATGTGGAATTTCTAGGTCAACGTAATTATTTTCAACTCGTCATTAGTTATATTATACCTACACATTTTAATAATAATTATAACAGTTTTGTGAAGGTTCACCTCAATTACGTTTTGAGTTTTTCAACTGTGCAATCAGGAAGAAGCCAGGCAAAAAAAAAATATTAAAAAAAATAGATCCACCTTTTTTCCAAAACATCTCCGAATTTGTTGTGAATTTGTCTTTAAATGCGTAGCTAAGCTAGCCAATTTTTTCTAATATATTTACTACAAAATCAGTACATAAAACGTTTCACAAATTTTTATTATAATAACAAAAATAATGATTATATTTTAATTGAAATTTTTACAATACCCACAAAGCTGTATTATTATTAAATACATATTTTTTTCAGGTACATACTATAAGTTTCTATATAACGTCGCAGGAAAGCAATATTGCCATAACAGCCAAAGCCATGTAAAAAAAACTCTGTGGAATGGTGTATACAACGTATTTTCATGGGTACTATTGCTTGTCTGCGACGATAACATCATTTGAGATGTCTGTTTTAAAAAAAAAGTTTCTCACAGTTTGAGAAGAATCGTCCATCCCGAAAAATAAGATTGACAGAGCCAGCGTCTGTAGGCGTCACGATCCGACTGATATTTTTGAAGGACCTGTTTATTTTCGTGTGATAGAATTTAGAACAGATATTTTAATGACCCTGGTTACATTTTAAAAAACAGAATTTAAAAAGAACGCATAAAATTATACGTTCAAAATTTAAAAGTTTAAACGTGTTCTAAAATTTACGAGCGTTTTGTGGATTTTTGGAAGAAAATCAATTTCAAATAAAGCAGCGTGGTTTCTATGGACCGATTCCCGGAAGGGGACCGTTAAACAAAAAAATAAATAAAAATGTGTTTTTGTAGTATTTATTTCTTTAGAAGGTATATGCATAATTTAAGTGTAGGTAGGTGGGTACATAAAGCCGATATCGAGTAGGCATATTATGCAAGGTATATTTTTTTTATGGGTACATATCATTATTTCAAATGCGTAATAAATAACAGCAAAGATTATCATACACGTTGCTAATCATTATTTGGTACAGTAAAAAAAACGATATCCAATTTCAGTTATCAATTATTACTCTTTGCGTGAATGAAATGAGGTTTGTAATTGAATTGCCACTCAATTTGAAATAAATAGATTATGGTTCCTGCGTAGTTAGTAATTATGTTACAACATACTTGTTACTAATTCGCAATATAGCGCACAGTGACGTAGCGACAAACTTCCGGGCCCGTAGATTGCATCTGGAACATTATTTGAACTATCATATTTTTTTATTTAACTAAAAATATAACATAATTCAAATTATTTCTATCAACATGTTAAAATAAATTCTGCTTATTTTTTATCTACTCTCCATAAGTTAAGCTCTTGTAGCTCTTGGTTATGGGAGGAGTATTTAAATACGTAATAAAAATGCATAGTATATATCCAAATTCCTGTAATTCATACTACTTTTGGGCAACGGAATTTTAGGTACCTTGCGACAAGAATTTACAACATTCTTTCAGTTAGCATAAAAAAAACTGATTCACCAAAAAAATTCAAACACAATGTTAAAAAATGGATTAAAAATAATGATAGGGCATTTACCGGTGCACTCACCCAAATTCGAAATTATTGATTCAACGATTTACGAAGCATACCTTAATATAAGTATATATTCATAGGTATTTTAAAACTATAAAATAATTTGCAAAATTACTGCCTCAACACAGGCTAGCCTATTGCCTAGTGAGGCGGGTTATGTGAAACTTCAAGTATAACTGTTATTATATTATTTTCTATTTTACTTTATAAACCACTGTACACTTACATTATTATATTATACATGTCTTCTAGTTATAGTCAAATTTAATTACAATGAAGATATTATTATTATTATATTATTGTATGTAAACAATATTAAAAACTTATTATATAACTTTAACAATATTTAGAGAATTAATATTAGAAAAAATATATATCGCAAGGTTAGTTATAACTCCCCACCCCTGCTGTGTGTTGTACTATTATTTTATTGTTAGATTTAAAATGTATTTTATTTATTCATTGGATTTTACGTTATCTATACATAATTTCAATTTGTTTTATTATGTTCCTTTTCAACTTCACTTGCAAAATTTTGTATTTTTTATTCTCTTTCTATTTATTTTATCATTTACAAATTTTCAATATGCTATATTTTTATACGGCGGAAACTTCACTGGTTAATGCAACAAAGTAACAACTTAATCTGTAAAACTGTTCACTGTATAATTGTTTTTCCAAATAGAATAAAAAAATAAATAAAAAAATATACATAATTCAATAAAACAATTTTAGAATAATTGTAAAAATAGTTATCTATATGGTATACATTGGGTACAATATATCATTTTCCAAGTTCAGGGAGTTAACTTGCTTTTTGAATTGTTCATATTTCAAAGTTTTGATTACATTAATTTGGTTATTGGATAATATACCTATTGTACAAGCTCATATCCAAACACAAGTAGAGCTGAGCCGTGTTCGTTCTTAGCATTGAGATTAAACAATTTGTTTTGCATCTATTGCTTATTTATTGGAGTGAATTTTATTAATGAAAAATTCTTTGTTATTTTGATTCAAGGCGTTTCTTTTATACAATTGTGTGATAGACGGTACATTAAATTCTCGAAATATCTCTAGAGCAGGGAGGTCGTATGGTTTTTAAATGATGATTTTAATTTATTTTTAGTTGTAATTATTGGATGTAGGGAAGCTTTATAGGTCCCTCGCCTCTCAATAATGCCATACTGCAATAGGGTCTGCAATAAAAGCCATTTTAATTGTTTTCTTGTTTAATATGTTGCGTATGTTATAGAAGACATAGATGAGTTTTCGTATTCGTTCAATAGTGGGGTTGATATATATATATATATATATATAGAGATCCCCTCTCGTACTATGTTGATCAGGCGCGACGGTACGCCAGGAATTTGTTGATCCGGAGGAATTTGTTGATCCACCCTAATTTGTTGATCCATTGCCAAATCAGGCATATAAACGTTGATCCAAAAGATCAACTTTCGTCACATAGATTTTTGCTGTAAACCACGCCCATTTTTCCATCACATATACATTTTACACTTTTTCCCTTTGTTGATCCGATTTGAATGAACCAATCAGGGCGCTGTGTTTATCAAAGGCGTGCACGTGGTTCTTCACTGTGCTCATTTGTTGATACGATTTAAATAAACCAATCGGAGTGCTTTGTTATCAACTGGTTCTTAACGAGTATAGGTACCGCCGCCCCGGAACGATTCGTTGAATTAACACTATCTTGACGATTTTTTTGCGAATAACGCACAAGAGTCCCAACTGCTTCTAACTTGAGAGATTCAATTTCGGAGGCAGGCGTAGACACCGCCACCGGAAACCATTTAATGGATAACCAACACCTCTGCCATAGGTCACCTCAAGTGGTTCGTTACATTTAGTGACTTAGCAGGGGTGCCCGGGTTCTTGCGGGTGAGGTTTGTTCAGGTCTTAACAGTAGAGTATTTATGAAATGATGTATGATTTTTCTATGTGAATACTGCACAAGAGTCCCAATCGGACAAGAGTCCCAATCGGACAAGAGTCCCGACTGCACAAGAGTCCCAACTGCTTTCAACCTGGTAGATTCGATCTAGGAGGCAGGTGTAGGTACCGCTGCCCGGGAACGATTTAATAGATAACCACATCTCTGTCATAGGTCTCACCAAGTGGTTAGATTCGTTTGGTGAATAAGCAGGGGTGCCCGGGTTCATGAGGGTTAAGTTTTTGCACGTCCTAACAGTAGAGTTTGTATGAAATGATATATGATTTTTCTATGAGAATTCCGCACAAAAGTCCCAACTGCACAAGAGTCCCACCTGCACAAGAGTCCCAACTACTTTCAAACTGGTAGATTCGATCTAGGAGGCAGGTGTAGGTACCGCTGCCCCGGGACCTATTTAATAGATAACCACACCCCTGTCATAGGTCTCACCAAGTGGTTAGATTCGTTTGGTGAATTAGCAGGGGTGCCGGGTTCATGAGGGTTAAGTTTTTGCACGTCTTAACAGTAGAGTTTGTATGAAATGATATATGATTTTTCTATGAGAATTCCGCACAAAAGTCCCAACTGCACAAGAGTCCCGACTGCACAAGAGTCCCAACTGCTTTCAACCTGGTAGATTCGATCTAGGAGGCAGGTGTAGGTATCGCTGCCCGGGAACCATTTAATAAATAACCACATCTCTGTCATAGGTCTCACCAAGTGGTTAGATTCGTTTGGTGAATTAGCAGGGGTGCCCGGGTTCATGGGGTTTAAGTTTTTGCACGTCTTAACAGTAGAGTTTGTATGAAATGATATATGATTTTTCTATGAGAATTGCGCACAAAAGTCCCAACTGCACAAGAGTCCCAACTGCACAAGAGTCCCAACTGCTTTCAACCTGGTAGATTCGATCTAGGAGGCAGGTGTAGGTATCGCTGCCCGGGAACCATTTAATAGATAACCACATCTCTGTCATAGGTCTCACCAAGTGGTTAGATTCGTTTGGTGAATTAGCAGGGGTGCCCGGGTTCATGGGGTTTAAGTTTTTGCACGTCTTAACAGTAGAGTTTGTATGAAATGATATATGATTTTTCTATGAGAATTCCGCAGAAAAGTCCTAACTGCACAAGAGTCCCAATTGCACAAGAGTCCCAACTGCTTTCAAACTGGTAGATTCGATCTAGGAGGCAGGTGTAGGTACCGCTGCCCCGGGAACTATTTAATAGATAACCACACCTCTGTCATAGGTCTCACCAAGTGGTTAGATTCGTTTGGTGAATTAGCAGGGGTGCCCGGGTTCATGAGGCTTAAGTTTTTGCACGTCTTAACAGTAGAGTTTGTATGAAATGAAATATGATTTTTCTATGAGAATTCCGCACAAAAGTCCCAACTGCACGAGAGTCCCGACTGCACAAGAGTCCCAACTGCTTTAAACCTGGTAGATTCGATCTAGGAGGCAGGTGTAGGTACCGCTGCCCAGGAACCATTTAATAGATAACCACACCTTTGTCATAGGTCTCACCATGTGGTTAGATTAGTTTGGTGAATTAGCAGGGGTTCACGGGTTCATGGGGGTGAGATTTGTCCAGGTGTTAACAGTAGATTATGTATGAAATGATAAATGATTTTTGTATATGAATACCGCATAAGAGTTCAGACCGCACAAGAGTCCCAACTGCCTTAAACCTGGGCGATTTAATTTGGGAGGCAGGTGTAGGTACCGCCGTCCCGGATTTAATGGAAGAGCAACCCCCCTACCATAGGTCACCTCAAGTGGTTCGCTACGTTTGGTGACTTAACAAGGGTGTCCTGGTTTATGGGGGGTGAGGTTTTTCCAAGTCTTAAGAGGAACGGCTGCGCTGCCTGTTTCATACATAACTTAATTTTGGATTTAAGACCAAAATACCCATCGAAACTGAATGATGTATTTTTTTTTAATTAAAGTTTTAGTATATTATAATAAAACTTTTTTCCACTTTAATTTTTATTTGACCGTAACCGGGTTTCAGCTCGTTAGGGCCATCTTCAGACTGGTCCTAACGAGCTGAAACCCGGTTACGGTCAAATAAAAATTAAAGTGGAAAAAAGTTTTATATTTGTTTTATTATAATACACTATAATGGAATTCCACCATGTATTAACAGTTTCAAAAATAGAAATATTAAAAAGTTTTAGTAAATATCTAGTACGGATGATAAGTATTATATGTATTTTTGTTTTAAATTATGAAGAATATGCCATGAGAAAAAACAAATTTTCACAATTTTAGAGGCAACTTTGAAAATTATTAGCGGGTTTATTGTTTTTTTTTAATTATTATATTTGCTATGTAAACATGATTACGTAAATAAAATTATAAAAACAATACGTTTAAAAAAAAACGTTTTTTCGGGTCGATATTTTACATCATATGTACGGCAACTTTGTGTTCCAACATAAATTGGTCGGTTTTAATTTAATGTAATGTCCACCATAATGCTTATTTTAAACATTTTTTTTAATATTATATTTCAGTGTATTTTAAGAACACGGGGCAAAACTTTTTTTTTGAATCACCGCTAGACCACAAATAATTGTTTAAGTGCCTCTAAAATGGCAAATAATCAATTCCTTTAATGGCCTCTAATCAAATAAAATTGCTTAAATGGATTTTACTGTGTTTTGTGACTAGATCTGAATAGCCAGGTACTTCCTCACATTCCTTTACCCATCTTCTTTCCATTCCCTCTACCATCAGCCTCACAAAATACCCAATTTTGGGGTACAATAATCTTACTTGCTTGAGCGGTGCTCACAAGAATAAAAGTTAGTTAGGTGCGCTGTTATTTGTTTTCATTATTTAATGTTCAAACGACGAAACGGTTTTACTAAAATTTATAATAAAAATAAAACCGGGAAAAATACATTTTAAAAAAATGTATTTAAAAATATTATTATTAAACAGTGTTGGCGATAAACCGTTTTACTAAATTTTATAATATAATTAAAACTGTGGAAAAATATTTAAAAAGAAAACATTAATAAAATCGGCACAAGTTGGATTTGAACTGTAACCACCGTAACTAAACAATAATTTTGGCGACCGACTTAACCGCTCACTATTATTTAGCTAGCTATTTATAGTAATTAATTGTAATTTTTGTTAAAAATTGCTTGAAATGGCTTATGCCGTATTTTGTGACCAGATTTGAATAGCCAGGTACTTCCCCACCTTCCTCTAACCCATCTCCTTCTCATCCCCTCTGCCATCAGCCTCACAACATACCCCTATTTGGCATGACACAGTCTCGCTTGCTCCAGAAGGTTAGGAGCAGTTGTGCGGACCCTTGGGTGCTGCTCACATGCATATTAGTTTGTTAAGTATCGTTTAACTAACTTTAGCAAAAAAAAATTTTATCTTGTACACAATTTTGATTGTAGGGCTACAGAAAAGTATTAAATATTAAAAAAAGGGAAACTCTAATGCAGGAATAATCGTAATGATTAGAATTACAAGTTGATAATAGCCTAAAAACAACATAATTTAAATAAAAGATTTTTTTAAAGTACATACTAATAAGATTGTTTTAAGTTTATCTAACTAGCAATCACACCGTGTCCCCAAAAGGGTGGGCAGAAAGGACGAACCGCCGAATAACTCGATCTTGGCACACACTTCTTGCTTTATTCACGTGCCATGACTTGGGCATCCTCAACTACTTCTATCATTTAATTTCACGTCATATATTATACTTTCAATACCTTTTTTCTTTCATCCACTCTACATACCCAAACCATCTAAGTGTACGCTTTAATCAGCCTTTCAATATTCCCAGATCTTCAATTTTTTTAACACAGTCGTATATATTAAGTTAGTTTAAGAAACATAACTTACATATACCTACGTAATTATAATTTTTAGTATTATCTCTGGGGTATGAGATAATAATAGTAATAATAATAATTGGATGATTTGTATAGCGCCGCTTTTGTGAAAAATCACCTAAAGGGCTCTCTAAGAGAATGCAAGAGAAAATACTATAATTATTATTAGGTCATTCATTAGAACATTATTTATTTCATTTAGATATGTTTGATGTCGTTGATGACAGCTTATTTGATAGTTTTATGAACATGATCAAAAAATATAAAATTTATAATCTAGCTTTGAGGGCAATATTTGCAAACATACAACATTCCACTACTATAATTGCAAAAATTAACCTTGATTGCCATTTCATGGAGAAAAACTCTTTTTGGGAGCTTTAAATATAAATCGTTTACACGATTGTTCACGTAAATGATTCATGTCAAAATATGGTGAAACTTTAAAAACCGGCTTATTCCAATTCCATTTAGCTTCCAATATAGAAGTAAATATCACCTGTATGCTCATTTAGAGTATTCATCTTATTGCCGCGAATTGAAGAACGCACAATCGATTATAATCTGCACAATATTTAATACCATTGTCATCCATTTCTCGATGAAGAAAAGCAATAGTCTCGACAGGTCTAAAAATCAAAACTCGCTAGAAAACTCACCGAAAATCTCTAGGAACGCATAAAAATGTGAAAAACGATCATGTTATTTTGTTGATTTATGCAAATATTAAAAAAAAAAACTCATAAAGTTCGACAAAACTACTGAATTCTCTGAGTTTATCACATACCTGGGCATTTTTGAAAAGCGTTGTTTTGTATTATTAGGGGAATCCTACAATCCACAACTTGTAACGAGCGAGATAGAGAATCCAGATAATGTCACTCTTCTTTCAAATAACTTGTCAATGTGTTAGACAGAGAAAAAAAAAACCGTAAACATTCATTTCAACTTCACTAACGAAAGAACAGTAAATATATACGTTTTATGTTACATCTCTTTCGTTATCATCAGTGAGAAACATCAAGAAAGAGATATCATATTGAACGTATGCTCAAGTCGTCGACTGCAAGATTATCTTGAAGAAATTCAAATTAGCTGATCTAACAGACAATGAAATCTCTGTACATTTATTTATTAAACTTAAAATAGTTCCACTTCATGCGGTCTAATATAAACTTATATATTTTTACATATTGCTTATTTCCAATACTGAATGCATACATAATTTTTATATCCTTCTCTTAATATTCTTAATTTAGGTACCTACATTTTTTTTAATTCACTATTTACTAAGCTACTATATACAAAGCTACTATATACAAAGCTACTATATATATATATAGGTACTGTAACTGTAAACAATTTTGTGTTTGGGATTTGTTTTTTTTTTGTCTAATATCTTCTTTCTTTCTTGTATGGTATGTGTGGAAGTTTTTATTGTAATATAGTTTGTCTCTAAAGTAAGGTGGTTGTAAATTGTTAATATTCTATTTTTTAATATTCTATAAAGGGGACGGTATTAGAAATTAAATGTTTTATTATTTAAAACAATTAATAATTAGAATTAATATAAATTAACACAACTAAAAGTTCACAGCGTAAGATAATTAAAAAGTTTTTATATAATTCTCATCTAAATTTGGTATTTATATACCAAGAAGTGTAAATTCCTCTCCATTTACAAGCGAATGCTTTTGATGCAATATAATAGTACAAAAAAGGTCATGGGATTGTTTTAAGTAGGAAACACATTTTTCTTATAACTACATAATTATATTTTTTTAGTATTATCTTGGGTTAAACCATAAAATATTTTTTTTAATATATGAGAAAATAGCACAATTACTCGCTCATTAGAAGATTTCGCGCAAAAATATTTTTTGATATCGCCGATAAAACACAGTTTGACTAAAACTATATTATTT
>JAHDVE020000958.1:0-20693 GCA_022606495.2 Halesus radiatus
TAAAAACAGGAATCACGTAAACTACGACATTTGGAAATTACAGGTGTATTCCGAATTTCCGGCTGCGTGGCATGTGGGTACAATAACGCCCGCATTATTAATTGACTGATTTCATTCCCCTAAGTTCAGTTAATTACAAAACATGTTCAGCATAACACAAAGAAAAGTAATGTTCAAGTTAATTCTGACCTTTGTTAGGTTCCCTCTAAAATTCGAGTAATCTGCTAATAAAATCTGTTATCAAATTTTTCCATTTAACCCGACGAGGAATAAGATATTTTTCATCGTGTTTTTAAGTCTGGCATTTAAAAAGGAGGCGTTACATCGGCGAGACAGAAAATAAATGCTAGCACGTAAGTAATATGGAGGAAAATTTTATCGAATTTTAATCACAGATTTTATTAAGGCTCAGTGCACATCCTGTGCTGAAAGCTTCGTCGTCCCCTTGAATCAAAAACAGAAATATGAGTTATGGAACTCTAAGCAGTATGCCCATAGCAGATCTTTGCCAATATGCTACTGTAATGATGGAATATCTCCATTTTGACCTCAGCAGTTGGTGAGTGAGCAAACGATAGTTTAATGTATGAAATGAAACACTCACACCTCTTTAAGCACAGAACTTTCATTGAATTTGAATTTTCAAGATAATTAATTATTTTATTCCTTCCTTTTCTCTGTTGCAATTGCTCCAGTTCAAAATTCCTTGCTGTAGACTCAGAAACGATTAATTGCTTTTCCTCAATCAACACTCTACTAATTATGGGTACCATTCTCCACTGTCCAGAATGTCGAAACTTGTTAACTCAAGCCAGGGCCTTTCAATTTTTGGCAGCAGTTTAAATGATTTTTGTCAGGCTTTACGAAAACGAGTGATGAAGAATATCATTTGGTATGTCTAAAATCATGCATTCTACCAAAACCTTATTGAGGCTTTGACTTAAATGCTCTCTCAAATGTATATTTTTGTCATTGCTTTATTTATGTATTATGTGCTATTCTTTTTTTGTAACTGTTGGTTTTCTTATTTCGTGCAATTGGACAATGGTCAGAAAAAAAATTACAGAACAGCAGCCAAGCAGTGGCATGCAGCCGGCTGAAAAGCTGTGCATACCTTTCTTTTTCTAGTTTTTGAAAAAAAAAAAATTTCAGAAGTTTCTTATTTCATGATCGTTCTACCGTAAGAAATTGTTCCTGCTTGGGAAATTTTTAATTTTTAATTGAAATCTGCTTTAAGCGCCTTATTCTTCATACATTATGGTGTGATGAATAATAAACATCAAGACATGAAAAGCTGCGGTCTATCCTTGATCATGGAGCAATACTCGTACAAGCCACTGCAGCCGAGTCGGACGTTTGTCAATTGACATATATGTCATAATCCAATAAAGTGTAATAATACAAGAATAGTGGGTATTCACTATTAAAAAAAACCCAAACTATAATCATAATTTTTTAAAACATGAACACGAGATTTTTTTTTAGGATATTATGTAGGTACGATTGTGTAATTCAATTTACATAATAACTTGGCTCTCAGTCAAGGTGTCTTGTTTTTTGCGTGTATGCATAGGATTTTTTTAAATAACCTATAGAGGTTAATGCAGGGTCAAAGATGCCTAAACGATCGACCCTATTATGGTTTATTTACTGACGCGAATTCTTTTCAGCATTGCAGTTCATGTAATATTTTTAATTCTAATTGACGGCAACTCAAATAATGCGGTAAACGTCACTCGCAGGTTGCTAACGCGAAGAAATAAAACAAATAATTTACTTGTACATTCTATACGGGTAGTTAGGAAAATGTCTAAATGTTCTAATAAGGAAAATCATCAAATAATAATCTTTTAAATTCCATGACCATCTATGCCAAAATATCTGAAAATGCAGTTTGAAAACCTGTGAAGGCATTTTCTGACGTTTTGCCTAAATTTTCAGGACGTATTTCATATAGAACTTAAAAGCTTACGGTCTAAGAACTTTTGTTTGTGGAAACCTTTATATATTTTTATAACTACTCGTGTAGAATTCATAGAAAAATCATTCGTACTATTTCATGCGTTAGCAAACTCCAAAGCGTGTGTTTTTGAAAAACACATAATTTTGTTGTTGAGAGTCAAAGAGTTTACCGCTGTGCCAGGGAGATCATCGAAGTGAACTATGGAGTAACACAACCCCTATGATACAATTTCTTTGTCATATACTTATTGCTTTATTGACATGTAGAAGTTAAGTGAATGCTTTTTATTACTTAAACCTGTAATGAATGAACCACGAAACCGAAAAAACAACAGAAAATAAAAAGATTTCAGTCGTATCTGGGACTCGAACCCAGGACCTCTACCTATCCGAGGTAACCGCTTGACCAACTTAGCTAATGAGACCAGTTCAATTTACGCCATCTACACCGATATCATACTTCAAGTTCAAGACTTGTTAATATTATCCTCCATTTTTTAATCCCATATTGCGACTGAAATATTTTTATTTTCTGTTGTTTTTTCGGTTTCGTGGTTCATTTGAGATGTGTTAATATTATCTTCTTCAATGATCAAATATTACAATGAGGTTTACAAGCTTCAATAAATTATAAAAAATAAACTGTAATAAATTGTTATCGTTAGCTCCCAGGATCGCTACTACGTCAAGCCGATGAATTTATACCTGTCGCATTCTGCTAAAAATATAATGGACTCCCAGGAAGGCTACTGAGGTATTCTCTGAAAATAATGATTTGCGCTATCAGTAGCATACAGCACGCACAAAACTAAACGGTAATTTATGAAGTAAATGTTTTGAGAAAAATGTTTAACCCATAATAATATATCCACGAAAAGGTTAAGTCAGTAGGGCTCGTAGGAAGAGTGAAAAGAGCTTCAGGTGTTAAGGTCTATTCACGTCTACCAACACCGCGCAGTACAGAACAGTACAGAAGAATGAAGTACAGAGACGTTCATATTTATATTACTACGTATGTAAGCGTAACGTATCGGCGCATGCACGGGCCAGCACTGGCAGAGATTGTCGGCAAGAATATTTTGACGTGCTGGTGGCAGCTCGTGATGTCTGCGCCTGCGCATTTAGTATGAACACATACCGTTAGCACCGTCATCTTCGTCAGTTGGCGTCATTAGACGCAGATATTTTGCTAAAACCGAGTAGATGGATAACGATAAATTGATTGAATTGGCCAAGGAATTTAGGTTATAAAATAATAATAAATGTATAAATAGTTGTGGAGGACGCTAACGCTCAGTTGACAGACGTACTCGCGTCTGTGCTGTGCTGCAAGGTGTAATATGAATACATAAAATAAATTTAAAATAAATTAAAAAGATCATGTTTTAAATAACAGAGATAAAGGATAATATTTTAAATAATTCGGTATGTAAATTAACTTGTAACGATTGGAACTATTTTTATATAGGAAATACTTCTAGAAATTTCAGTATTAGAGTGGAAGATACTCTCAGTATCGCCCTGGTGAAAGACCACCATTCAGAATTGAAACGTTGCTTGAAATGGTCTTTAGCCGTGTTTGGTGACCAGATCTGAATAGCCAGGTATTTCCCTACCTTCCTCTTCCCCTCCCCCTTTCCACCCAAATACCTTCAGCCTCACAACATTCCCTAATTGGTAATGCCATAGTCTCACTTGCTCCAGACGGTTGGGAGGAGTTGAGACTCTTGTGTGGTATTCAAATAAAAACAAAAAAATTAGAGTAAGGAACATCTAAGGTGTTTAAATAATAACAATTATTCTAAATTTGACAATCATATTTAGAAACCAATCATTCTTTTGATATAAATAAAGGTTTAAAAAAATTACATACAAATACAGCCGGTTCACAATTAGACAGATTTAAAATTTTAGTAATCGGAAAAGGGTTAATAGTGAATTAAATTTAATAAATAATCTAATACTTGTATGAAATAGCCATCTCTTGAATTTATTTTCATATAAATAGATATTAATAATAAAAATATGCAAATGTTTTTTTTTATTTGTAATATAATAAAAAAATTATTATCATTTTTGATTAATTACTTACCTACTTAAATATTTTTTTGTTTATGTTTACAATTTGTCTAATCTTACATTATTGTGTTCTATGTTTATCATTTGTCAATACTTGACATTATTATTTTTTACTATACTATATATTCCTGACGAAGAAAGCATCGCTTTCGAAACATGTTGATATGTGTATATCAATAAAGTGGTGAATACAAAATAATTTTAATTAATTTAGTTTTAAGGGTATTTATTTTCTTAAAGTCACAGGCAATTATTTTGTGATTCAATTTCACATCCTATTATATTTTTTAATATGATAGGGAGGTGTTCTTGATAATAATAATAATAATAGTTGGATGACTTGTATAGCGCCGTTTTTGTGAAAAATCACCTCAAGGGCGCTGTGATGTAGTGATGTATTTATTAAACCTCTACAAATTACGCAAAAACATATTATAAAAGTTATATGTAATAAAAATAAGAATTTTTCACTAACGTATTATATAAAGATTCTGAGTTATTCAATATTCGTGAACTATTTATTTTACAAACGTAGAAATATGTCTTTAAAAATAACGAAAATCGTTTTAGTAAAAGGGCGTATTTTATTCTTCTCAATCGTACACTAAATTAATGCAAACACACGGCTGTTTTATTGGTCCTCGTATATTCAACCATTTATCGAAAGAAATTCAAATGACAAATAAATTATCTTTCTACGTAAAAGAAGTAAAATTACGGCTGACTGATCTAGATGTTGAAAGATTACTTCTACAAAATCTTTTTTATTTCTTTCTGCTTACTTAGTTATAACTTCAACATTTACTAATTATAAACAATAAATTTTACTTATTTATCCATAACTCTAAAATGTCCATTATATTAAACAAAAAATTCCACTTGCGAATACTATAATTCAAAAATTTCAATTAAATATTGACTTTCTTGCTTTAACAATAATTAAAATAATTATTACTCTAGTACTCTTATTTACTTTAATTAATCATATTACCCACACACAGACAGGGTCTACATGGGTTCCCATTTCTTACTATTATAATTTAACAGTCATGCATGTGAAGAAAAAAAATAAATTTATGTTCTATATTTAATTCGTAGAACTCCATTTAATTTTTTAAAAATTTAATTTTAATCAAATTTAATAATGTTATTATTAAGTTCTGCAAGTATTTCTAGTTGTTATTATTGTGACAGCTGTTTCGGCGTTAAAGGCCATTTTCAAACTGTGGTTAATCCACATTGCGACGACTTATTTATATGATTTAATTTACCCCCACTCCTTTAAAATTTGGATGGATGGGTAATGATTTATTATCGGTAAAACCGATTAAATTAGAAGGCAATTAAAATTCTGAATTCCCTGCGGTTTTCGCATTTACAATGTGTTTTTACTCGTATTTAAGTGACAATGTTTTCTTAATTGATTTATTTAAATGTGTTGTATTGTTTTGGTAATGTGAACATACTGAGAAGCGGTGCGTATATAATTTTCCTTACTTTATTAATTAATGTTATTCTATTTTATATTGAAAACTGTGGAAAAAAAATCCGTTGATGAAGCCAATAAATTTTTGTTTTTTATTAGCGACTAGTATGTCTAAAATCATGAACTCTACCAAAACCTCGTCCAGGCTTTGACTTAAATGCTCTCTCAAATGCATATTTTTGTCAGTGTTTCATTCGTGTATTATGTATGTGCTATTATTTTTCTGTTTGTTTATTTAATTTTGTATTGTGCATTTTGTGCAATTGGACGACGGTCCGTTAATATAAATATAAATAAAAAATAATAATGGTGATGGCGATGTTTTAAACGGGAGTTCAATATACACTTATCTTCATTATTTTTAATCATTGAAGAAGATAAATATAACATAACCTAAATGAAAGATGAAACCGGACAAAAGGACAGAAACTAAAAATATCAGTCGCATCTGGGACTCGATCCTCTGCCTATCCGGGGCACGCTCAACCGACTTAGCTAATGAGACAAGTTCAATTTTTGTCATCTTCATCGATATCATATCTCAAATTCAAGATTTGTGAATATTATCTTCCATTTTTAATCTCATATTATTGGCAGCTATTTTTTTTTATGATGTGAATTTGAGATATGATATCGATGAAGACGACACAAATTGAACTTGTCTCATTAGCCAAGTCGGTTGAGCGTTGCCCCGGATAGGCAGAGGACCTGGGTTCGAGTCCCAGATGCGACTGAAATATTTTTAATTTCTGTCCTTTTGTCCGGTTTCATCTTTCATTTAGGTTATGTTAATATTATCTTCTTCAATGATTAAATATTACGACGAGGTTCTTAAATCTCAATAAAAATAATTAATAATTAAAAATTCATTATTTTTGAAAATCTTCTGGTATCTTCCCACAAACGACGATGTAAATAAAATAATGTAATTGTACAAACCTCAATTACCCGATAAAGCGAAGAATCGGCAAAAGAAAACCGACCAAAATTTCTATAATTAATGGCGTCTGATATCTCCTTGCCAATCTGCGTTTCCTCTACGGCAACATTCAAAGTAATGACGGTCTTTATTTCACCTAAGATTTGAAGTTTCCAAGTATAATACAACACTTGGTTGTGTATTCCTTATCAGAAAATAAGTCGTCGGTAGTCTGTGAAAAAGCAATAAGTCCACAAAAACGCGCTCCTTCAGAAACTTCAAAGCTATTTTCTGTAATAAATCAAAATCACGCAAATATGTTCCCACAGAGAATAAGCATTGAGTCAGACTTAATACTATTGTCTGTTATTCACCGACTTATTGTCGGGTATCTGCTTTAGGTTATTTTAAGAATGTCGACGACATATATACACATTTTTACGACATACGAATTACAAAAATAAAATTACTTTTGAAAATTTCAACTATAGGTGCTTGATGAAAAATCTATATTTAATAGTAGTGTCTGGCACAAGATTAAACGTATCTTCATAAGGTCATTAATTTCATTATTGACAATTGCTTCCTGTAACTAATCTCTTTACAATACTCCTCCTGATAAACGCGTTTATATACTTTTTCATTGGACTTAACAATAAATTAAAAACGACTTCATTTTTATAGTATAAATACACAATATACTTCATAAGTATATTGTGTGTTTACGCGGTTCATTAAATCTGATTTTTTATTTGTGTATTCAAAGGTACCATAGATCAAAGAATATATAAATAGATATGGCCATGGACGGTTCTAGGAACATTCCCCGCGGAAAATTCCTGCAGAACACCCACCGCGAGGAATGTTCACTGCGCACAATCAAAAAAATAATATGTCCGAATGGTGCCTTGTATTACATTAATAATGACAATTTAATCTAACCTAACCTACCAGAACTGTTACTTCATTTATTTAATTTAAATACTTGGCTTTTATTTGTACTAACTTATTTCATTAAAAACACACTTCCAAATAATAGCAAATAGTTTTTTCTAGCGGTAAATTAATTGCATGCGATGAGCTTTCTCCGCGGTGAATTTTCCGCAGTCAAACGTAGGCGGTGTATCAGATACCGCCATAGATAAACCAATACTTCTTAGATCGAAATACCATTAAGTCGTGAAGTCGTCGACAAGCAGTGCTGTAATTTTTTTCAAATAAAATATTAGAAAGAAGTTATTTAACTAAATCTACACATAATCAGTTGAGCAATTTACAATTTGAAATCCCTAACTTTCTGATAATAAAAAAACAAAGATTATTGCAGTAGCAGTATTTTAGACTTGATGCTTTTTGGCACCATGACGACGATGTACGTCTTACGTTTAATACGTGAAAAGGGAATGAGCACCTAAGTTTCCGATGGAAATGGAATATTAATAAGAGAATGAGTGCGTTTAAATAAGTAAATCTCGATAAAAGCATGCTCTTAAGATTTCTTTTACGAGCACATTCGTTTACTTGTTTCAAAGCAAGTCTCTCTGCAAGCAATCCCTCCGAGGTAAGTTGAATAATACATCGAACAATGTAGTATTCTCAACGAAGTATCTTAGTATGGACCGAGGCGTAGTCACAAATTTAAGCTAATAATCCCTAAAATAATGGACGGGGAAAATAGAATTAGTAAATATAATGCCTTCCAGAGGGTAATAAACCAACCCGAAAGTAGTTTTAAAAACATATTTGTAAACAGTATAAAACAAATTTCAAGTCATAAATAAAAACAATATTAGAAAGCAGGGGAACTCACTCCTAACATCGATGCTATATATATATATATACTATACATTTAGTTTTAATTGTGCCAGTCTGACGATGCCCGTTATAGGGTGAAACCGATTGGGTCGAAAATAAATAAATTGAAAAAAGGTTTTTTAATTTAAAAAAAATCATTTTATATACAACGAGATGGCACTCCCATGAGTTATCACTTCAATTCATTTTGGGGCTGTTAATTATTGATACATAATAATTAGATTTTACAGAATTTTCAAGACAAATATATATATGAAAAAATAAAAGCAAACAAAGTACATATAAATAACGTGAATAAATGTGCAGAATCGAAACATACAAATACAATAGAAATATATAACTACATTTTACGAGGGAAAAAAGTATACCTACATCAGAATCTACAAAGCTTAAGGGTGGCTATCAACAGAGTTGGTACCTATAGTAAATGGTTTTACAAATAGCATTTAAAAAAATAAGATTTCAGAATATCATTTCTAGATTTGTCCGAAGGGCACACGTGTCTCAATTCCACGGGCAACTTGTTATAGCTGGGGGTGTAAGCAATGTATTCCAATGATTTCAGTCCGTATTTTGTGGTGTGTATTTTTGTTATGTATAATTTGTGGTGTTGTCGTTTATTATTTTGGTGAACGTTTGGATATTGTAGTTTAATTTTATATTTGTGTGAGTATGGCATAACAATTGATTTATATAATCAACACGGCTTTTTCCATTTACTGTACTTTTAATTAATTTATATCACTTTTAAAGAGTGTTGAATTGTCAATTACCCGGAACTGGCAGAGGAGGGATAAAAGTAGACAGCTGAAGAAATGAAATCCTTGAGGCGAGTGATGGCTGAAAAATGTTGAGATTTGCAACGAATGCAAGGCTGATGTAAACTTCATGAGCTATATTAAGAAAGAGACGATTATATGGTTTGAGCATGTAGGGCAGGTGAACGTAGAAAGAAATGTAAGGATACATGACGCGAATGTGAGTGACCAAGTGAACCATGAACTTGAGTCGGGCCATGTCAAGAATCAGAACAACAGAAGAGTATGTAAGATAGTGTATATGGATGGGTATGAAGTAAGGAGTGTGTGCTAAGACGATTTTTTTGGCGGTCCGTCCTGCTAAAAATTTCATAATGACAGAGAAGTTTTAGTGAAAAACTAATCCTATTTACTTCTAAGTTGAAAGTTGGTGGGGGGGGGGGGGAAAGTTGGTGAAGACAAAGCTCAAGAAGTAATTTACATAAGATTTTTTTCCGGATACCTACTGCATTACTGCAAGACTCTTCGTATTGCACTGTGCCAAGAAAAATAGATCGCGTTTTGCCCTGTCCCATAGAATGAATAATGCATGAAAACGTGCAGTCGTTTGGAATTCGTTAATACAAGCGTATGGTCAACCCTTAATAATTATGGGCATCACGTTAGTCATGAAATAAATTTATTGTTTTGATCGCGTTGATATAAATTAGAAAACAACTTTTCTATAGTGAATTCCGTACAGCAGTCTTGCCCGATTGGGGTATGTTGTGAGACTAAAGAAAATGGAGAAGTCGGGAAGTATCTGGCTAGTCAGATCTGGTCACTAAACACGACAGAAGCGATTTCAAACAATGTTTCGATTATGGATAAATGGTCTTTCGCAAAGACGATACTCGATTTTTGTTACAAAGAGATTTTATTAAATAATCTTGAAATAATCTTTTTAATCTTCACTATTAATAATTTACAAACATAAATATATACTCAATATATTTTAATACCTTATTGAAGCTTATAAACCTGATTGAAATATTTAATCATTTAAACAGAAAACAAGACAGAATAAAAAAATTTCAGTAACATATAAAAGACCGAAAGTAATAAGGTCTCATTAGCTCAGTTGTTGGAGTGCTAGTCCCGGTAAGACAGGGATCCTGGGTTCGATTTTCAGATGCGACCATAACCTTTTCATTTTCTGTGTCTATTTTTTTTTTCATATTTCATTCGAGATTTCTTAATGATCTTCAATGGTCAAAAAAATTTACATAATTTGAAAAAACACATTATAGTATTGTCATGTTATACGAGTATATCCACACCGTGATTGCATACCAATGTTAACACTTTAAGTATTATATTATTTAAAAAATACTTGAACAACGATACACTATTTTTATGGTGATGCAAAGAAATTCATAAAACAGTTTATTTTCCACCCATTGTTCCACTTCCAATCCTTAAAAAATAATGTATATCATGAACACAATGCAAGGCCTTGGATTCCACAACCATTCGAGACAGTCGTCACAATCACTTATTGTTTGATTCCCAGTACCTACTCAATCTAACAATATGAATTAATATCTGTTACTCGAGAGGATTTCAATAACCCAGCGTGTCACCTTGAATATCTTCATGAAGCTTCCATGGAAACCGACAGGATTTGACAGATTTGCCAAATTATTTTTTTTAGCAATACTTTATGATTCGTTGGACCTCAATAAATACACACGACACGATGTCAGATTGGAATATGTCAAAGTTTTCTGAATTTTTACCATTTCTGAAATACGTTGAGCGAACGATAGAAATCTCTCGAACCTAGTTTGTATCTCGTATTTCCTGGTTTTATCGTTTGCAAGTTGATTCCCATATTTCCGCGAACTGAATTGAACTGAAATTGAAACACCGTTTCTACGTAACGAGGGCGGTAAATATGGAACGCGAGCTAATAGCGGACCATCCACAGAAGAGATAATGGACCAGTGATATAAGGCGTTCGTTGAAAGCGATCAATTGGTAGTACGAGTGTGTTTGAAATGAGGTAACTTTGTTCAAAACCAGTGACGGTTTTCTCTAAAGAGCGCTTGTACAGTGAATACTTCTATAAAAATACTAAATATTACAAATATTCAAACTAAATTCGTCATTAAGGAATTAATACAATATTTTAATTCCTCAACAAATGCACAATAATTATATTTAAAAGGGATACAACATTTGAATAATCTTCCTGAAGAAGTTAAATAAATTACAGATTAACAGTTATGAACAAATAAACTAAAATCCTTATTTAAAAAACGAATTCCATCAATTCAAAACATATCTATACCTAATCATTCTAGCAATTAAGAGGAACGGACAGCGCGGCCTGTTTTATACAAAATTAATTTTGGATTTGAGGCCAGAATACTCACCTAAAGCTAATGATCTTTTTTTCATCAAAAAGTATAGTAAATATCTAGTACCGATTAGAAGATTAGAATTTTTTTGTTTGTTTTACATTATGAAATATAGGCCATTAAAGGAATATATTTTTCGCGATTTTAGAGGAACTTTTAACAATTATTTGGGGGCTAACGGTGATCTAAAAAAAAAAGTTTTACCCCCTCAACTTTGAAAATATAATCAAATAAATTTTTTAACAACTATTACAGTATTATGGTAGACTTTAAATTTAATTTAAAACGACGAATTTACGTTGGGACACAAATTTTCCGTACATAATTTAACATATCGACCCGAAAAAAGATTTTTTTTTTAAGGGTTCGTTTTTGTAATTTTATTTATGTAATCATATTGACATGATGGGGTCATTGGGGTTCAGTAGAAACAGGTAACTTCGTTGAGTGTCAAGTATTTTATTAATTCACAATGTAAAATATATTCTTAACTGGTAGGTATTGTGGGTGTCACTTAATTACACGAACTGTTTTTTACGGGTAATCTGCACACGGTCCAGTGGGGAGATTACCAGTCGTCTCGATGTTGGTGTTGCAGAGAGCAGGTGGTACTTCCGGTAGGGGGAGGTTTTGGTGCCGGGCGGACTCGCGTTTCGGCTTTCGCTTGACGACCGGTTTCAGACGGTTCAAGAGGATGATCAGCAGGATGCCAAAGGCGCTCGACTGCTGTCCGGTGGTGATTCCTGCGGTGGTGGATATGTGCCTTGATGGGATCACGGCGCTGGGAGGCAGGAGGCGAAGGGCACTCGACTGCACTCGAACGGTGGGCGTTGGGGTTCGGCGGTTCCTGCCGAGTTTTCTCGCAGCGTCTCAGGCTGGGGATGCAAGTGGCCTGCTTGCTTTGTAGGAGACGAGAGTCTCGACTACGACCACTGGCCGGACGGTCTCTACTGACTCGTCTCTGTCCACTACTGACCTTGCTTCGGCCAAAGTTCCCCTTTTTAATCCCATCCGAACTATTCTTCGGGTTCCTTCGTGAACTACGAACTGTGGCTCGGTGGCTTTTAATTAGTTCGCCGTTAATCCCCGTAACTGCCTTTTTCTGGCGACTGCGAAATTCCCGGGATTTAAAGCCGGGCGTTTGTAAATTACCCTCAGGTAGACGGACCTCGGGTACCGTATTAGGGATTAGCATAAATCGGTGTTTCCCGCACTTATGGCTTGTATCAATCCACCCCGGTTTCTTGCGGTGAAACAGCGCTGCTTTTAATTTCCACCCCGGCTTCTTGATGTCTTTATAGAGTTCCTCGCTGCAATTTGGGTGGCAGAGAAAGAACCTTGGTGTTGCGTACTGTCGGATTTCCATTTTCTCTGATTTACAGGTTTCGATCGGCAATATCTCTATCTGCTGTTTGTCGCTTGTTTCCATTATGATGCTGCTAGGTATTATTGTTTGCGGTACATCAGCCATTTTCACTTCTGCCGAGTGTACTATTTGGTATACCTCGGTAGGTCTCACTTCCATAGGGGACGCATCTTCTGCGTACTTGTTTTCAATGACGTCATGGGCCGGCGTCGCTACAGGCGAAGTTGATTGAGGCTCTATTTCTGATAATTCACTTTGGATAGGTGAATCTAACTCCGGTGAAGCGCCAACATTAGGAAATATGGCAGAGTCCTCGTTATTGGCTGTCTCCGCCGCCGTGTTTATCTCCAGTTGACAAGGCGGTGAGGCAGTTTCTTCTTCTTCGATGATTTGTGGTGTTGCCTCTGCGGTATGCAGAAATTTTTCTAACGGAAAATTGCACCACCAATTAACTATCTCCCGGAACTTTTTCCAATCAAGTGGTCCTTTGCTTTCGATTATTTGACCCCACGCCATAGAAAATGCTAAATTCACGCCACGAAATTGACTTATCGCTATGTCACACTTCTCGCCTTCTGGAACTTTCCATGTTTCGAAATATATCTCGCACTTATTTGAAAATATTTTCCAATCGTCAATATCTTGTCTCGCGAATTCCGCTGTTAGTGGTGGTCTGATATCTTCGCTTGATGAGGGCGCCACAAGGTTTTCAGCCGAACCTTGAAACGGCCTGTAATTATAATCGTTCAGGCGTGATGGTGAGTTCGCTTCTTCGTATCGGGGTTCCTCGTAATAGCACGAGCGATGATCGTCTCGATTATCTCCATCATCACACTCGCGATAATACGATCTCTCTCTTGAAGGAGATCTATAATGCTCCTTCTCTCTTGATGAATAATTCTCGCGTCCATATCGTTGTTCATCGTAATAGCGCGAGCGACGATCGTCCCTGTCAGATGGTTCTCGATAATCTCCATCCTCATACTCGCGATAATATGATCTCTCTCTTGAAGGAGATCTATAATGCTCCTTCTCTCTTGATGAGTAATCCTCGCGTCCATATCGTTGTTCATCGTAATAGCGCGAGCGATGATCGTCCCTCTCATATGCTTCTCGATAATCTCCTTCTTCATACTTGCGATAATATGATCTCTCTCTTGAAGGAGATACATAATATTCTTTCTTTCTTGAAGTATCATTTCCGCGTCTGTATCGTGGCTCATCGTACTCACGATAATATGATCGCTCTCTTGAAGGCGATCCGTAATATTCCTTCTCTCCCGACGTATAATCCTCGCGTGCTGGCGACCTCCATTTATCATCATCCCTGCTGGAGCGTTGGCTTGTGCTTGACGGTGATCGGCGGCGTGAACGATAACTAGGTCTGATATATGACTTAGAATCGTAGTTATAGTCAGAGATATGCTTCAATTTTGAAGGTGAGCGACGGCTTGAACTATGACTAGACCTGTCATGCGGTTTAGCATCGTGATTGTTGTTGGAGAAATAGCTCTGCCAGAGATGGCTGGTTTTAGTCCTCGGCGGAGACCACGCGTCGAAATATCGGTCTATTTTTCTTCTGGGCGAGACGCGCTTAGGCGACGTGTAATCTTTCCTCGCTCTAGAACGCTGGTTTTTGGGGGCGACATGGTCCGTATGTCGGCTGCTTTGTTTACCTGAGGCCGAGGGTTTGTTTCGGCTCTTGTAAACGGTCCGGCTCGAGTCACTTTCACTTTTACGCGGCATTTTTATGACCACTGAAATTTAAATTTTGAGATTGAAATTACACTGCACTTTTGAATTTACTGAACCCGATCTCAGGGTGTGGGTACGAATTCAAATCTGTCCCATAGGGCAGTTTTTTCAAACACGAAATGAATCCACGTTGGCGCCAATTGACATGATGGGGTCATTGGGGTTCAGTAGAAACAGGTAACTTCGTTGAGTGTCAAGTATTTTATTAATTCACAATGTAAAATATATTCTTAACTGGTAGGTATTGTGGGTGTCACTTAATTACACGAACTGTTTTTACGGGTAATCTGCACACGGTCCAGTGGGGAGATTACCAGTCGTCTCGATGTTGGTGTTGGAAGCCTCAGAGAGCAGGTGGTACTTCCGGTAGGGGGAGGTTTTGGTGCCGGGCGGACACGCGTTTCGGCTTTCGCTTGACGACCGGTTTCAGACGGTTCAAGAGGATGATCAGCAGGATGCCAAAGGCGCTCGACTGCTGTCCGGTGGTGATTCCTGCGGTGGTGGATATGTGCCTTGATGGGATCACGGCGCTGGAGGGCAGGAGGCGAAGGGCACTCGACTGCACTCGAACGGTGGGCGTTGGGGTTCGGCGGTTCCTGCCGAGTTTTCTCGCAGCGTCTCAGGCTGGGGATGCAAGTGGCCTGCTTGCTTTGTAGGAGACGGGAGTCTCGACTACGACCACTGGCCGGACGGTCTCTACTGACTCGTCTCTGTCCACTACTGACCTTGCTTCGGCCAAAGTCCCCCTTTTTAATCCCATCCGAACTATTCTTCGGGTTCCTTCGTGAACTACGAACTGTGGCTCGGTGGCTTTTAATTAGTTCGCCGTTAATCCCCGTAACTGCCTTTTTCTGGCGACTGCGAAATTCCCGGGATTTAAAGCCGGGCGTTTGTAAATTACCCTCAGGTAGACGGACCTCGGGTACCGTATTAGGGATTAGCATAAATCGGTGTTTCCCGCACTTATGGCTTGTATCAATATGTACATAGCAAATATGATAATGTTTTTTTTTTAAATACAATAAACCCGCAAATAATTTTCTAATTTGGCTCTAAAATTATGATTTTTTTTTTGTTTTTTTCATGGACTATATAATTCATAATTTAAAACAAAAATAAATAAAATACTTCTCATCAGTATTAGGTATTTACTAAACCTAAACCTCAAATCCAAAATTAAGTTATGTATGAAACAGGCTGCGCAGCCGTTCCTCGTAAGATACATTATCGAACTATATTATGTTTATCTCTCACACCACACTCAAAAGTCACATTTCTTCATTGGCATTGAAATATTAAACTACATATATACTATTTTATTCTGTAATACCATTTGATGTCCGTTATTGTAACAATACATTATATTTCAATATATATACATGTTAATTGATAAACTAAAGTTCTTAACAACTTAAGACAAGATTTTCGTGCATAGCGCAAAGGGTAACAATTATTTTTATAAACAATAATTATTAACCTGAAACACTCATCCAAATTGACAAAAAAACCTTTCCGAGCAAAGATAAATGTCGCCGACAGGACTCGAACCTGTACCCTTCTGATTGCCGAGAGCATCTGACCGGCAATCAGAAGGGTGCAGGTTCGAGTCCTGTCGGCGCTACATTTATCTCAGAAAAAATTTTCAATTTGGATGAGTGTTTCAGGCTTATAATTATTGTTTATAAAAATAATATATACATGTATCCATAATATATAATATATAAATATAAAAAAATATAAATATGTATTACAGTATTAAAAAAAACTTACATTTACAAAGGGATAAAATCTTTTAATAGTCTTCTCAAAAAATTAAAAAAGATAAACTATTTAAAAAAAAAAGAAAATT
The DNA here is from genome assembly GCA_022606495.2 of Halesus radiatus. Classification (NCBI taxonomy): domain Eukaryota; kingdom Metazoa; phylum Arthropoda; class Insecta; order Trichoptera; family Limnephilidae; genus Halesus; species Halesus radiatus. Next base: position 16,392 of record JAHDVE020000958.1, read on the forward strand.
AATAAATGAATTTATAAGTCGTGTTTATATCCATTAATTAATAAATTAAATTTAGTATCGCTCTATTGGGCTTTTACATGGAACATTAGGTAACATTATTTATTTAAGTTTTTTACTCCAGCAGGACTGGGTGGGTAGTGCAAACCCAGTCTGCCATGCATGAAATATATTCAATATAAATAGAGAAATGAATACAATAAAATAAATTTAAAAAATAATAATAATAAAAAAAAAAAAAATATTAATAATAATAATAATAATAATAAAAATAAATAAGGTTAAATAATAATATAAAAACATATGTGAAGAAAAGGAGAAAAAAATAATTACGAGAATACAAGTTTTACTAGAACATCTACCGATGAAAGGGATATATGTGCGGGAAATATTAGAAATTAGAAAAGGTGTAAGCACTATGTAAGTAAAATATTATAGTTTATCAGATTATTTTTATAAATAGCCACCTGTTAAATTTGTTTCCACTGTAATATTTGTAAAACCACTCCCTACACTCCTCTACCACCATAACTCATTTTAAATTTATTGTCTTTTTTTATCTACGCAAGCTTGTTTGCTTGAAAGTGTTTTTAATTATTTATCTTACGTAATGGTATCGCGAAGTAATTTCCCTTATTGCAGAAGATTCAATTAAAAGGTTTCAGACATCTGAGATCGACTGGCCCTACAGTTAACTTTTTTCCGTATATGCATTCAATTGCAATCGTTTAAGAAGTAAGAGCTGTACTTGTGATATATATTCAGAAGCAGTCTGAAGAAAAATACTGTTTTCGTCAAATACCAATTGAAATGATTCTGCTTATCGTCCTTTTACTTATTTATTTTTATACTAACAGACCATTGTACAATTACCCAAAATACACAACACGAAATGAAAAAAATAAAACAACAGAAAATAACAGCACATATATAACACGCGAAGAAGCAATGACAAAATTAGGACAAAAATATACATTTGAGAGATCATTTAGAGTCCATAATATTAAACAAAATACCCAAGAAATATAATAATACGCGCAGCTCGTGACATTTAATATACATGGAAATGGTAGCATGCACCACGAGGCGCAAGTGTAGCATGTTGTCTGTATTTTGACGTCGATGATATTTGATTATACGCGTAGCTTTGTCTAAGCTTATTTTCGTAAGGACTGACAAAAATCATTTAGAAATTCAAATTCCAAAAATATCAAGACCCTGTCTTGAGTTAACAAGTCTCGACATTCTCGATAGCGCAGAATGGTAACCATTATTAGTAGTGTTGATTGAGGAAAAGCAATTCACTGTTTCTAAGTCCAAGGCAAGGAATATAAAGAAATGAATTAAATGAAGAAATTAACACGACTAATTGAATTAGACTAAATCGATTCATTGCTGCAAATTAATCTGCCCATGTCTAATGCCAATACACTAACTGCCTCTTTAATATTTTTCATGTATGAGTATAAAAGTAGTGAAAACAAATATTTTCCATCAATTTCAATCATTTTAGATGTACGGCAATTGAGCTAATTTCATTGTGTATGCCATTTTCGTGAAAAAAAAACTTTAAAACCCTATTTCTACAGATTTGTGTTCTGGTCTGTTGGACAAAAACGAACTGAAGCGACGAAATGTTGAACTGGATGAGTTGCAACAAAGAAGGTGAGTCAATAATGTATTTCAAATATGTTAAAAATCGGTAATATATATCAATCGCCTTCACTTTGGCTGGTTATTATTTATATTTATTTAATTTAAAATATAACACACGTATATTGGTTACATGTATTCTTATATGAACATATCTACATACAATTAAAAATTACAAATCAAACTTTAAAAATTACGACATAAAAATTTGCACTTTACGTATTTTGTCACTTCCTTCTTAAATTTTAAAACATTTTTATCTTCTTTTATATTGGCCGGTATATCTTGGAAAATCTTCATGGCTCTATATAGTAGAGTTTTGCGATATTGTTTAATTATTGTGCGATAACAAAAAAAATAAAATAAAACAAACTAATAATACTGCCGTACGTACCAGAAACATTAAAATAATATAAATATAAAAAAGGCTAAAAATACATAATCTCCCAATTTTCTCACCAGCTGTAAAGGTATGAACAATTTTATTCAATATTCTTCAATGACCCAAATAGAATATGCTGAGGTGGCGTTGCCATATGGTTCACTCCAGCGAACAAAGATAGTTTCCACGGAACAAGGAAGATCATGATGGATAAGGCTTGTCGATAATAGATTCAATTTTTTCTTAGAAAGATGTGTGATTATTTTGTGGCTTCATTAAGAAGAACTTTGCTTACACCACTTTTACTAATATATAAATATCAACATGTTTCGAAAGGAAAGCTTTTCTCATCAAGGTAAATAGTATACTCAAAATAATGACAAGTGTTAAAATATTAAATAATAATTTAAGAATAGAAATGAATAAATTTTTAGTACACTGTTTATCCCGACGAAGAAAGCTTTGCTATCGAAACATGTTGATATTTATATACTAAAATTGGTGGTGTGAACAAAGTTATTGTTAAATTTATTATAAAGAGCATTGTTTACACCACTTGTACGAGACGTGTAAGACCTGCACAAGAAAAAGAGTTTAAATATTTAGGCACCGGCACACAGGGACGCACGACTATTGTGATTTGCGAATCCTCTTGAGAAAGACGTTTGGTAGTTTTCCAATGAAGATGTTGTTGTTCCGAGCGACTAGAAGACTGTTCTTGTCTGTCAGAGGTAGGTGGAGGTATCCAAGCGAGGACATGTTGTCCATTCTGCGGTTGAAGTGAAAAGAAAGCACACATCTCTGTTCGTACGATTTTTGTACGGGGCGCCGTCGCGGCCGAACATTATTTGCATTTTGTGGTGCAATCTTGACTTGTTTACGGTGAAATATAAGCTTTTGAATCGCTTGGTATTGTATTTTTGTGGTGCAATCTTGGCTTTTTTACGATGAAATATAGGCTTTTGGCTCGCTCTGTGTTGTGAAATACCAGCTCTCGGCATGGTTATTTGCTAGTTGTTATTAGTTGGTTGTGCAACAATTTATATTTGGTTAGAAAGAAATTTGTTATATCTGTTTAAATTGATTCACTCTGTAGACACGTTCGATACACCACTGTTTTCAATATATAAATATCAACATGCTTCAGAATTAAATCTTCCCTCATCAGGATAAACAATATACTAAATGTATGTTGTTCATCCTGACAAGGGATGTTTTGCTTCTGAAAGATGCTGATATGTATATATTAAAAATAGGAGTGTAAACAAAGTTCTTATTAATTGCATAATTTATTTAAATTATCATCGGTCATGATCATGGTTCTCTAATTGGGAGTTTACTAGTATGAATCCCACTTCCGTGAAAATTATTAAATATTCTAACAAATTGACCGGATGGTAGTTAAATGGGCAAGTTCGCTGGATTTCCACCGGGACTGTGTGGTCCCTCATCATTGCATAAGTAACATTTTTTCCATGGAAGTAGGAGGAATTCAAATAATATTGAATTATTATTATGGTTGTACGTCTTAACAAAACATTACAGAAAACCTGTTTGACTAAAGCAAAACTTTCAAACGGTGAGGTGTGGTGTAAAAAAAATTGACAAGCTATTCTGTCTGGTTGTGCTAGGTCAATACAACCATGTTCGGCTTGCAACGAAACCATAATGAGGTTTGAAGGTTCTTATAGTTTGTACCACATTATTTATCAGTTTTAAAACATTGTTGAAACTTGGGTAGAACCTACAAGTACAGACGCAATACCTACAATTTACATTGATTGTTTATGAAACGACAATTACTCAAAACGTTTTTTTTTTCTTTTCATTTTGCTGATGTCTTGATCGATAAATCAGTGGTTGAATTTGTCTCGTTAAGAAGTCCTGGATTCGATTCCTAGATGCGGTCGATGCCTTTTTAATTTTCTGTGTCTTTTCTGTTTCCTATTTCATTTAATATTTGTTAATATTATCTTCAGTGAAAAAATAATTAATCTTATGGGTCATAAACGAAGCTGCACTTAGGTCATCCATTACGTGATATGTTGCATTATTGCATATTGATTGCGACATCCAAGATGGTATTCTTACCTCCGACGCAGTTTCGCACAGCAGTGGCGCGTCATATGCGCGAGACTAGGGGGCGAAATGAACGAAACAGGGACAAAACAGTGGCGAAGCAGGGGTGAAAAGAGATGAAGGGGGGAATAAAGGTTTTACAACCCTTTTACGACCTGGGGGTGCAATGAGGAAGCTCGGTAATGTCTCCT
>JAHDVE020000959.1:0-74861 GCA_022606495.2 Halesus radiatus
GAAGCTTAAAGCTCGGTGCACACAAATAATTCTTCATTAGTCACGTTTTAATTGAAAGGTAACAGGTACTTCAACACCTTCCTCTTTCTCATCTCCTTACCCTCCCCACTCCCATTAGCCTCACAACATATCTCAATTGGGCATGGCATAATCTCACTGCGTTTGGTCAGTTGGGAATCTTGTGGGATATTTACATAAAAAAATATCTGATATCTGCTTATCAGAACCGTTGATTTAGCAATGTTCCGATGAAAAATGATAATTTATCGAATTTAAATGTACGAGTATTTTATGTGCCAGTAGATAATTTAAAAATAAATGGAAAATAAATATGTGTCTGTATTTTGTAGCAGATTCGATTAAGACAGTATCTATAAAGCACCAAAGCAAACCTGGTTTATCAGAGGTGGTCCCAAAACAATGTAAATGTCAATACGTGCAACGTTTCGATAGCGAACAGATGAATACTTAATCGTAAAATTTTTTTTAATACTGTTCGATTAATCATGTTTTTTCGAATAATAAACGAAAGGAACCTAAGGTAGATATTTATGAACCAATGACAAATATAACTACACCATGTAAATGTTGAGGTGATAACTGATTTAATGTCGCGAGTGGCCCGCTTTCTGAAAATTTGTGGTGCAATTTTTGGGAATAGATTTAAGACGATTGACAATTATTAGACCTTCGGATTTTTTGTGTACTGGTTTAGAACAAGGACTAACAAAGACAGATGATCAAAAACCAGTATCAATGTTCAACCTAATGTTATAGAAATCATGTGATTCACAACGATGATGTATTTTAATAGGGTACAAATATAATAAAACTCATCAAAAATAGATTTTTAAACATAATGTAATTTAATACAATTTAACATTATCACTTTTTTTTTGTTCTAGACCTTATGCAAAATGTTAAATAACTTGTATCGTAATATCCACTCTACTCATCGATCAAAAAATATAGCTTCAGTTACAAACTTTTTGAAATATTACATTTTGTATTATTATGTACTTTGTTGAGAATATTGTTTCTTATAGGTTGCAATCCTTATTTCAGCGAAAAATTCCCCAAATAAAGTGACAGATCTCGTTTTGGCGGTCTTGCTTGGTCTGGGATCCATTATTATTCTTATTTTGTTTTATGTAACACTTATTGAACGGTAAATGATTTTGTTTTATATAAAATAATCGTTTATTTGTTAATTTTTTTTTCTTGCTAATAAATTCAAATGCCTAGAAAAAATTAAAATCAAATTTGAAAAATATCTAAGACATTAAGGGAAAAAATTGCATCATTTAAAAAAAAAAGTTATCTCTAAATGCGGGAACAAAAGAGCGGCTTTGAAAGGAATCCTTCAAGTTAGCTCACGATGCGATCGACGAAATTCTTCCATTAGAGTGTTTTCACAGACATACACAATTTTTGCTTCATAGTTGACATGTATTTCAACCACATCATTATGACAATTATCACATAAATAGTCCTACGGCTATTGTGCTACCCTGATACAGAAATGAATGAACTACATCGTTAATTGTTTGTTCATATTACTAAACTCTCGGGTGAAATCTCCATCCATCTTCCGTTGGTTTCCAAACAGGGTCTGGCCGCAGTTCTGATTCCCCGGTACCGAGGGTCTCCTTTTAAGGTGAGTAATGGGATCACAGGTCCTCGCGCGGACCCCTGTGACATTTTGTTTCCACTTTCCGTGGTCACAAGATCACGATAGCCCCAGCTTTATGCTGGGCGCCGGTATCCAATATTCAGATACTCAGACACTCTAATACTCTACCGGAAACGGATTCAAACTAGGAATATGCTGCTTTATGGGTATATTTAGCAACTCGTTAACAATTTATCCCTTCCTTGCCGGTGCTGTCAACCGATTTGTCATGTTTCTAATTATTTTAAAATCTCTGAAAATGTACTAAATACAGAGTTAATATTTTAACATTTATGTATTGGATAAAATAATTTAAATGTTTCATAAAAAGTGGGGAAAATAATAGATTAGGTATATAAAACAATGTTTGTGTGGGTTGATAACTTGCCAAGTGGTACGGTAGTGAGCGAGAAGGGTACGGGGTTTCGCTCACCGTGCCACGATGCACGGTCATCAGTAGTACCCAGCGGTCTGGCGGGCTGTAATGGACGTATCATGGGTTTTTTGTTTGTCCGATGTTTTTTCCATCTTTTCAGCACTTATACATAATATTTTAATTACGTAATTGTACACAATACACCAAAAATAATCTGATTTAAATAAATAATAATTGTATACTATTAATTTTCATCAAAAATTCCAAAATTTTAAATGTATACCCCATATACTGAGTGTACAGCATCTGAACTCAAGGGATTTTCTAGCAATTTTTTCTAGACGTAAAATTTATTTTGAAAACGATTTTTGTAATTTTACATACATAGGATAATAGCAGTGGGGTGCATTGTCCTATGTCCAAAGGTAAGCTGTGTGTAGTTTTGATGTTTGGACATGAATTGTGCATTAAATATTAAAAAATCCGTTTCATTATCATGTTTCGCTTATTTGTTGTGGCCAAATGAATGAGTTTACAAGTTCTTCACCAAATTCCTGGAATAAATATTTTTTTCCGAAATTCGTTGTATTTCTTCATTACATTTTAATTTCTTTTCATGGTTCGTTTTTCTTTGGATAGGCACAGCTTTTCAACCTTTATGGTCTGTACATCACTAGATAATAAACACTGAACAGATAGTCCGTCAAAGTGTGATCTGTACCAATTTGAAAGAAAACTTTTGTCAAATTTAATTAGACATTTCGGTTGCTAGATCCTAGACGTGCCGATGAAACTGATTATCATCATTGGAGATGATTCTGAAAACAGAAAACGAAACAGAAAAAGAAACAGAAAATAAGAAGATGATAGGTACATCTGGTAATCGGACCTCGGACCTCTGTATTTTTGTAACGTCTTACTTTTCTATGTCTTTTTATGTTTTGAATTTCATTTGAGATTTGATAATATTATTTTATATGTTTAAAAAATATTTCAATCATGTCTATAAGCTTGAATAAGTCATTTTAATAAATGAAAAATGATTATCAGTTTAAGAATCAGCACTTAAAATGACGCTTAATGTCACTTTCTTAATATTGTAATACGAACAATTCTAGTAATGATTTTTATCTCTAAATTTCTTCTTATATAAAAAAAATGTTAAATTACTTTGTTGTGTCATTTTTAATAAAAATGAATGAGAAATGTTTTGTATAAACCACTACTTAATATATAAATATCAACATGTTTTGTAAGCGAAGCTTTCCTCATCAGGATACAAGGTATATTAAGATTCGCTCCCGAAACATGAAGATATTATATATCTATTAAATAGTGATTTATAGAAAACGTTTCTTATTCATTTTATCTGTAAATTCTCTACGGGCTGTTAGAACAATGTCTTAACTGCCCTGTGAATAAAGTTTTGAAGTGTTCTTTTTTAATTTCTGTAAGGTACATAGTAAAATGTCTAAAAGAGGTGTAGTTTGTATTCCAGTGAAGTTCAATGAAGGCCTTTTTGAACGATTTACCTAATTGCTTTCCGTCATTTTATCGATATCGTATTTCAAGTTAAAACTTTTCATATCATCTTTAATTAAATCTAATAGTTTTTTTTACTCTATATTTCTGTATGACTACAAGATTCTACCCGAGTTTATTTGCAATCTAGATAGTGTCCAGGATATACCTATCCGATTTTTATTTTTGATGGGAGAGCAATTAATTTTTTATACATGTCTAGGAATAATCTGTAATGTTATTGAAATATTATAAATCATATTCTGACGAAAAGCAATAAGGAGATGTTACCTTAGCTGATTCCGGAGTGCTGGTTTCGGATAGACCGAGAGATTAATTAATATTCCAGTGAAATTTAATCATATTGTTTAATTAAAAAAAGGTTTACTGTAAAATTGTTCGATAAGTAATTATTATTACGCCCGACTGCCTTTTTTTGCATCGCTCTTCTGGGAAACTTGTACAATTTTTGAAAAATAATTATGCCTGGTCAAATAATTACTCATTATAGTGGGTTCCTTCCTATACAATCATATGTTTGAAATTAGGAATTGTCTTAGATAGACGGAAAAGTTGTTGCATGTTAAATTAAAAACGCCTAAAAGAACCTTTAAAAAAATAAATTATTGTGAAAACTGCGCAAGAGTCCCAACTGCTTCTAACCGTCTGGAGCCAGTGCGACTGGCATCCCCATTTGGGTATGCTTATGTTATGAGGTTGAAGATAGTATGAAGGGGAAGTAGATGGTGAAGAGGAAGTTGGGGAAAAATCTGGCTATTTAGATCTGGTCACCAAATACAGCTGAAGGCATTTCAAACAACGATTCATTTCTGGCTGGCGCTTTTTCACCACAGATACTGAGAGTATCTTCAACTTTAGAAAATGCCACAAATATGCTATGGGTGTAGTACTTTTATTAATTTAATTAATAGTAAAGCAACATGAATTAATCAAATAAAATTTACTTGTGCACGCCGAGATTTGAATCCGCGACTTCTGGATTTGTAGTCGAGATGGGGGCCGTCAAAGAGACCTATGACAAAAATCTTAAATTTTTAATTAATCTTTTAGGTTTCTTTACCTATTGAATTTCCATTAAAATGTTAACATAAATCGTTTCACCATTCAAAATATATTATTTACTGTTATGATATTTGCTGTTGCCAAGCAGGCACGAGCGGCTCCTGTGTTCTAACCAGTCCAAGTCTTTAAAGACATAGTAAAGACATACGAGCAGGGAGCAAGTACCTCAGTACGAGTACAGGTACAGAGCACCGAGTAGGTACTTCGTGTTCTCCTCTGTGTGGCCGTCATTAACATAACAGACGAGGGACTCCCGATCAGGTGGCAGCCCTACCCGACTGTACTCGGGGCGCCCAACATGGTGAATGGTGACCCGCGTGGCCAATAACAATTATGTTAATCATACCAATTCTGAATTCCCCGTTGGCCGATATGTGTGTTATTGCTTATTACATCATGCGCGAGTGCTTGTGTCCGTGTTGCTCGCGCCAACAGAGGCGAATGGCACTTTTGAATTAGTCGAAAGCACCGTGATAACTAGAACATTCTATGCGAGAGCTCCCCGCTGTTCTCGTAAAATTCTAGTACTGTAGTAAGTTGTTGGGGTCATAAGGCACTTTCCTTTGATCTCACTCCTTTTATTATGGTTTCGAAATGGAATAAAATTGGCCTCTCATTGTATATAAAATTAATATTGTCTTGACACAGGAAACATCCTTGTGGCAAAGGAATGGAACTCTCCATTAAAAAAAATTTGCATTGCAAAAATGTATTTTTTTCATATTTAAACATTTCAGCATTAGTCTACATGGTACATGGAGAAAAAAATATGTCTTGATTTTGTGAAATTATTACAGCCGGGTATTTTGCAAATGGCTTGTTATTTCGGCTATTTTTTTCGACTAGGATCAATCTGTATTCCAGCCACAAATACCGGAAATAAAGTGACTGATCCCGTTTTGGAGGTCTTGCATTGTCTGAGATGTGTTAATATTTTTATTTTGTTTTATGTTGCTTGATAATAATTAGTAGAATTATTTGATTTTTTTTTACTTTTTCATTTTTTTTGTAGTAATAGTTCTTTTAAGAGTTATTGCTAAATTAATTTTTTATGAAATTAGGTCTCAGAGGATAAGTTTCATATAAAATGATCAATCATGCACTATATAAAATATGCAATGTATCATAAATTTTTAAAAAAATGTATTGTAAACTTGCACAAATTTTTTTTCGGGGGAAAAAATTCGGTCGCGTTTAAGCACAAAAATCATCTATCATAATATAAATATGTATGTCGCCTGAACAAGTGCTAAATACGAATAAAAAAATAGCACGAAAAGTCAGTTATGCCAGGAAGGAATACAAAAACCTCAAAAAATTCTTAAATCTATATATTTTCAAATTTATAGACTAAAATTTTTCTATGATGTTACCAAGAAATGATATATGCTCTAAATGTGAAAAAAAAATGCGGTTCTGAAAGAATATTAAAATGTTATAGAATGTTAATGTAAATAAACCATCTCTCTATCTATCTGTTCTATGCACAATGTTTAACCGTATAGATCGCAATTTTGTTAGGCGACTTAAGGAAAGAGCTATAAAAAGTGGATTTTGAAGAGTCTTAAAGAAACGACTCGTTCTGGTGTTGTCGACATTATCTATGAATGGGGGTTCCGTTCTTGCCAGCCAAGTTTCTCGCTGGCGCATGGATGTGACAATGGCTCCATTGAAGCACCTGTAAAAAATATAATTTATAAGCGATATGGATGAAAATGCTTCTCTTCCTCGAACTAAAGTTCAACCGGTGATGACTATTACGTTGATATTAATTATTATTTCCTTTTATTATGCCAGACAGAATTCCTAATTTTACAGAAGAGAGGTGCCATAATGTGCACATTAAACTATGGTCTTAACAGTTAATTCATTTTATTACTATTCTGTTTATCGAATAAAATTATTTGGAAGACGCCGAATTTATGAGAAAAGGCTAACTAATTTCGTATCACGCGGCGATGGACAATGTTACATATCTTGATTAGCATTTCAGAAAGTTAACAAATATATTTATTATCACTATCAATTTATTAACCCTCTATTTGACGAGGGTTGAGACTGTTTTTTTATTATTTTTTATTAAGTTTTAATATATTAAACATACGTACTTTATTTATTATTTTTTATTACTGATTTTTTTTTAAAGAAAACAAATATTCCCGGGTTACGAATAACCCGACAATATTTGAAAATCTCTTACTATCTCTTACTTTACAAAATAAAAAATCATGATATCCTCACTGGGATTTCCCATGCTGAGGATTTCATTTACAAAGGATGAAATTACATAATTTGTAAATGAAATATTTTTGATGAAAAAAATAAAATAATTGTAAGGTGAGGTGTTTTAAGTGCAGTTGCGTGGTTTCGGTCATAATATATTTTCTATTTCAGATCTTCCTTTGTAACGTATCGAGTGTTTTATTTGATTTTTATATTTATTATGGCTCTTGTGATTTTTAAAGGATAGTGGGATTTTATTGTAGAGTTTAGTACCATGGTATAAAAAGTTTTTTTGTCCAAATATTGTGTTTGTGATTTGTACGAGTATGTACATTGCTTGTGTCGCAATGGAGGACTTAGCCAGCCAAGGAATCGAATTCACGATACCTGGGTAGGATCCAAACGCGATGCCAATTCAGCGTCTTTTATTTATATTCTCAGTATCGCCCTGGTCATTGGCTGAGTTGGCATCGCATCTGGGTCTCATCCAGGCGTCGTGAATTCCTCGGCTGGCTGAGTCCTCCATCACGATACAAGCAACATCTTCCACCTACTGTGATGGTAGTAGGATATTTTCAAATATTGTCATAACCCGAGAATGTTTGACTTCTTTAAACAACAACAAAAAAACGTTGTAAGAATTGAAACGCTGCTTGAAATAACTTTAGCCGTATTCAGTGACCAGATCTCAACAGCTAGATATTTCCGAATATTTATTTTCACGATTTTATTCCCTTCTCTATTCCCCAACACAACAACCCCCTTTTGGGAATGCCACAGTTCCACTGGCTTCGGACAAACGGAAGCAGTTGGGACGCAGAATTCATATAAAAATGTGCCTGTTACATTATAATGTAACAAGATAGAGTATGATAAATAGGGAATACATATTTTTGCATTACCTAAAACAAATTTTGTATTTACAAATTTAAGAAAAAATCTTTAGCACTAACCGTGCTTTTACTTTTTTTTTCAGTAACAATTTTACGTACTAATTCCATGCGAAAAAATTCACTAGTGATTTATTTACATTTTGCACACACCTCCTGTAGTAAGCAGTACTATCATTAAAGAATTTCGGAAACATCAATTATTTATTCATGGCGTCTATAAATCAATAAGGCCACAATGCCATTGTTTATATGCTTTAAATAATAATAATAAAAAAAAAAAACAATAAAAAAGTAATAGTCTAAAGGGTTTACAATAATATCACACCTTTTGTAAAATAATAAAACATGTTCAATGGAAAGAATGTTTAGAAAATAACGATGAATATTTAAAAAATAATTTTATTGGCACAACTTGTTTTTATTAATGTTTTGAGTTGAAACGAACTCGGAATAGCTCCATTTGTTAAACGAATTTATATCATTTTTGTTATATTTAAACACATCGAATGGTGAAGTTAAAGGAATGAACATTTATCAGCAATGGCATTCAAACATATTCGTAATATAAACTACGGTTAATTTATATGTTTTATACGTTTACGGTATATTTTTATAGCGTTTTCGAAAGAAGAGTAATCAAGAAGACAATAATTTATGATGAAATAAGTCAAAACGGACACAAATTATATTTTGTAAATGAAAACATACTGTATGAAATCAAAGTATAACTGGAATTAAAAAATGAAGTGTAGTTTCTAGAACGATCTTTAAAAACAAAAAAAAGATTTTTCTGTAGCGCTGTAGCTTTTTTCAAATTGATCGAACAACACCTGGACCTGATATCCTCATCAACATATATAAAAAGTGTCTTATTGTTTAGTTTTTGTACAAATTTACAATTATATTCCTGGTTTGATGAAATTTTGCACACTTGACCCTCAAAAGATTATTGCCCGCATTAGATTTCGTAGAACATCATCCCTCTTTCCCGCCCCTTAAAGAAGAATTTTGATACTTCTTCACGAAATTTACACACTTGACGCTCAAGAGAAGAGGAAAAATATTGGCTAAAGGTTGGAGTAGTGGTAGCGGTAGGGGTATGGGTAGGGGTAGGGGTAGGGGTAGGGTTAGGGGTAGGGTTAGGGGTAGGGGTAGAGGTAGAGGTAGGGGTAGGGATAGGGATAGGGGTATGGGTAGGGGTAGGGGTAGGGGTAAGACATCACATTTCAGTCTAAGTTCCTAATGTTCAATTTAATTAAAGCATAAAAAAATTACTTTGATTGCTAAGTTTGATGCACCTAGAAATTGGCTTTTCAATAATTGGCCTCCTGAACCAAAGAATAGTTAGTAGATCTCTCGCTATGTAGTCCGTACGAAGCTTTCAGAACAGAGGTGCAGGGCATTTGGTTTTACTACCTACCTCATGGGAAAACGGTGTATTGGGTAGTTAAACGGTCAAATTGTTACGTTTTCCTTGGAGTGCAGGCACCGATTAAATAATTTCGTTAGCGGAGCTTGCAGGTAGTTGGTTGGCTGGTAGTGTTTGGGGGGGAGTGCGAGAGCAGGATCTCGCGGTCGTGCGGCTCGGTATTATGTAAACAAGCCGAGGGTACTCACTCCCATTCTTCTCACGTTCAGATTCTAAACAGCGAGTGCTTTTTTCTCACTTGCCGTAATAAAATGAAACAGATTGTTCGTTAGTCGACCCGAATGCATTATTTTAGATCCTCCGCGTTGCTGTTGCAATGCTTAACTCGTCATTATATTGGCTGGCTTCGAAATACTTAGTTATTTATTCCACGTGACTCAGTAGGTTTGCTTTTAGCTCTTATCGAATGTTATGACTCAAAACGTGTAAAAAAAAAATTATGACAATATTGAAAAATGTTTCATTACCTTTCTTTTTTTTTGTTTAAATATTTAAAAAAAATTAAGATCACTGAGTTTTGCCGTGCTGAAGATTTCATTTACATAAATTTAAATAAAATTATTTGATGAAATAATTAAAAATGTGCTTTGTTTACACCACTTTTATAAAAATAAATAAATATCTCTACATGTTTCGACAGCAATGCTGTCATCCTTAGGAATATATGAATATTAAAAAATAATTTTAAAAACAAATTATAAAGATAAACAAAAATCAATTAAAGTAGGTAAGTTATTAATCAAAAGAGCTAATAAAAAATAATAATCAAACATTGAATAAAAAATTTATATTAGAAATTAAAAAATAAATTATTATTATTATTAATATTAATATGAAAATAAAAAAAATGGTTTAAGAAATTATATATTTTTTTTAATTTGATGTAATTACTGAAAGAATTGTAATATGAAGTGTTTCAAGAGCAGTTGAGTGGTTTTTGTGTCATTCTGCATATGCTTTTATTTTATTTTTTTATATTTCATATCTCCATTTGAAAGGTATCTAGCTTTTTATTTCAGTTTTTGATGTTGTTTTGAATTTTGAAGGAGAGTCAAAAATATTTGTACAGTTAAGTACCATAGTAAAAGAAGCTTTTTTGGCTAAATGTTACATTTGCGTTTGCTTATTCAATACCACACATAGGTCATACAGCTTGAAACCAGGGTGACTTTTATGAAGTGATTTGGTAAAGTTTCTTTCTTCAAACTACATTTCGGTTCTCACCAGGACGATACTTATCGATTGTCTTCCACTCTGTAACTAAGTTAAAACTTATTTATATCAATAAGAACGTTATGTGATAAAGAACATATAAAATGAAAAATCCATTGACTTAGTAAGCTTTGCATCCGCTTTCTCTGGACACAATGGCAAATAATTTATTATTCTGCACGAAAGCAAAACAACCATAGCGAATTGACGAAGTTTTAAAAAAAAATATTTAATAGCAATATTTGGATGAATTGTCAAAAATCACCTCATATGCTAGAATCGTTTCTCTTAAAACGTGGCATAAATAATTTTAAAAAAAATTAGCTTTTTTGGTAGATATTCGTCATTTGATCTAATTTATAGCTCAATTAGTGAATAGGAAACAAATCATGGGTTACCAATGTACCTTTTGGCACTAATTTAAACATTATCTACTAGCCTCAATTGACTTACTCTAAAAGCATTTTCGTTGATTTTACCTAAATAATAATAGCATCAATAAATCTTTTTATGGATGAGAGCGAACATTAAATTTATCGTGAATGTAAACTAATGCAATAAATTAAATATACTAGCTTCTGTATATATTTCTCATTTTTGTTTTCTCAATTAGGGACGCGTTAACTGTATGGCATTAGCGTTTTTTCCGTTTGCAGTTTTTTAATCCTTAAAGTTTTTTTGGTTTGTATTTCTAATCTTCGCCAAATCGAATATATTATCATATTTCATTATGAAGGATACAGATGAATATACAGTTTTATAATGCCTTTGTAAGGCAAAACATCTGTCACACATAATAATCATCTTGGAGAAATTTTTATAACTAAAGCATTTTTTAAAGTAAATAATAATAAACGATTTAACAACTGCTTTGTAATCAGCACTTTATTAATACATATATATCAACATGTTTCGAAAGCGAAGGTTTCCTAATCAAGAATATTCAGAATACGTAAAAAATAATAATGTCAACTACAGACAAATGATAAACATGGAACACAATAATGCAAGAATAGACAAATTATAATCATAAACAAAAATTGATTAAAGTAGGTAAGTAATTAATCAAAATGTAAATAAAAAAATAGTATGAAACATTGAATAACAAAATTATATTTGAAATTAATTTTTTTTTTTTAATTATTAATATTATTATGAAAATAAAATCAACAGACAGGTATTTATTTTTTTAAATCAATTATATTTAATTAACTATTAACACTTTTTTTCTGATTTAGAAACACGCCGATATGTATATTTTAATGAAATGGTGATTACAAAGTAATTATTAATTCATTTAATAATAAATAAACCACAAAGTGAATACCAATCTTTTGAAGAAATTATAATAATGGTCATTATTAAAATATTCAAAACTTTTATTTAAAATAGATAAATGCTTCCACACATTACAAAAAAAAAATCATTAAGAGGAACGGCTGTTTCATACATAACTTAATTTTGGATTTGAGGCCAAAATACCCATCCAAACCGAATGATATATTTTTTTAATTAAAGGTTTAGTAAATATCCATCACGGATGAAAAGTATTTTATTTATTTTTGTTTTAAATTGTGAAGTATGTGCCATGAAAAAAATCAATTTTCATAATTTTAGAGGCAACTTAAAAAAATATTTGCAGGTTTATCTTTTTTTAATTATCATATTTGCTATGTAAATATGATAACGTTAATAAAAATATGAAAACAAAACATTAAAAAAAAAACGTTTTTTCTGGTCGATATTTTAAATCATGTACACGTATGGCAAATTTTTGCTCCAACGTTTAATTTGTCGTTTTTAATTTAATTTAAAGTCCACCACAGAGCTTTTTAAATTTATTTAATTTATTTAATATTTTATTATATTTTAAAATTAGATGTGTTAAACCTTTTATTTAATTCACCGCTACCCCCAAATAATTGTTAAAGATGCCTCTAAAATCGCGAAAAATCAATTCCTTTAATGGCCTATATTTCATAATATAAAACAAAAATAAATAAATACTTCTCATACGTACTAGATATTTACTAAAACTTTAATTAAAATATATATAGGTGTAAAATATATAGGTGAGTATTTTGACCTCAAATCCAAAATTAAGTTTTGTATGGAACAGGCTGCGAAGTCGTTCCTCTTAAGAAGCCGAGTTAATAAAAAAAATCCCTCTTTACCTGTTCAAGAAATCTCCTTATTTTTTGTCAACAACAGAATATCGTCAATACAACCCACAAAGATTCGACGTATTATTTTATTGAAGAAAATACGAAAACATGTGGTCGACGAAGAGATTGGTGAAACAATATTTTTAAAATACTTGTCCAGAAAAAAAAGTTTTTTTCTAAAATCACATCAGCATTTGCTGGATCCTGCAAATCGAAGTGCAGACTAGTAATTTAGTTATTTAAAACGTTTGTAATTCTGAGAATGGGCGTCAATACAAAGTCATATTAAAGGGCGATAAAACGTATTCAATGTTCTTGAAGTCTCGTACACTTCACGACTTGTTACATGTCGGGAGTTTGTCATAAAGTTAGTTCGGTGGGTGGAACGAAACGCCTCGCCTCTGTGGCACCTACTGAATCAAGGGAGCAAAGATTCAAGCCGTTGGATTTACAATTTTCACGAAATATTCTTAAGAACTTTTTATTTTAAGATATGATCGAATGAAATAAAATATTCGTTTTAATTTATGTTATCTGAACAGAGATATATGAAAATTATGAAAACAAGTTTCTCATTCTCTCCCAAGAGCTTTTATCTAAAACACATGTGATAAAATAAGTACTTGCAAAAAAATACGACCTAAGATTTTATTATGTAAACAGGGAAAACTATCCTAATTTATAACTTTAACCTAATGATTCATTAAAACAATTTTTAAACTTTTTTCCACTTTATTTTTTTTTAAATGTTTAAATAAATCATTATAATGAAATCTCATTATAATTTTATCAAAACTGTAATTTAATTTATTTTAATTATATAATTGAAAAAACACTTTGTATATACCACTTTATTAATTGATAAACTAAAGTTTTTAAGACAAGATTTTTGTGCATAGCGCAAAGGGTAACAATTATTTTTATAAACAATAATTATTAGCCTGAAACACTCATCCAAATTGAAAAAAACCTTCCGAGGAAAGATAAATGTCGCCGACAGGACTCGAACCTGCACCTTTCTGATTGCCGGTCAGATGCTCTACCTATATATTTATTTTATTTTTTATTGGATAATATTAATTACATACATCAGGAATTTGTACCTGCTAAGCTACTGCAAGTAACTTGTCAACAGTACTTTAGTTCAATAATATTAAATAATGCAACAATAAATAAAAATCGTTATGGGCATTTTGAAGAGCGCACGTTTGAATGTATTGTCTTCAGCGATAGTGGTTAAAATTGGAAATAGTTTGGAACACACGCCCGAAGTCCTCCTTTAGCCGCAGTAGTCCTACGATAAGAATCTCTAATATGATTCTACTGTACATACATATATAAAATACAATGTCATATTGGTGATTAAAATGTCAGGGGGTAGTTAGTAATAACTGCTACCTACTAAGTAGTATTAATTTAGAAATATTTTATAGAGTTATATTTTGTTATTATTAATATGGTAGTTCTATTATTGACTACATAAAGTATAAGGTTATTTGTCAATAAATTCCCTCTAAACGCGCCACTGCAGTAATTTCTCACGAACAACGTTATGCAAATGATCATTTGTTAATTAATTAATATTATTATTATTGATATTTGTTTTAGAAATGACTTAAATTTACAACCATGGAAATTGATAAATAAATAGAATTGTCGAAAACACTTTCACAATACGGCGCCGCGTGCGTCATCTCGCGATAATGAGGTTCCAGTACTCGACTGGAGAGGTAAGTACTACATTTCATACCGCAGATCTCACCATTGCGACGCCTCATAAATTTATTGATTCAAATATGAAGCTTAATGCGAAGGATGCCGCAACGGTCGGCGTCTATTCCCATTATCTTAAAAGATTTTCACGATCTGTTCGGAGCGTGAGTATTACTGACTTTCATGCAAGAAGTGGATATTTTATTGCCTAAAATGCTGTGGAAAGGAATCCAACTCAACATGAATAAACTAAAGCATTGGGCAATGTTTTGTTTATCCGCGGTACAATCTAAACAGATATCGGTGTCGATATATGAACACTGAATGGTGAACACGCCTTCAATCTCGTTATACTCAAATAATTTTTGGTAAAAGTTCCTCTCCCTCTTTCTGTGTCAACTGTGGTTAGAGGTATATATATGTGGAGGTAATCTTCCCTAGTGAGTGGGCTGCCTATTGCTATTGTATTTCGAAAGCGACGCTTTCTTCACCAGGAATATATAAAATACCAAAAACAAATAAAAAAATAGCTATCTCTTGAATTTATTTTCATATTGATATTAATAAAAAAATCCTTTTTAATTTCTAATATAAATTTGTTATTCAATGTTTAATATCATTTTTTTATTAACATTTTTGATTAATTACCTACCAAATGATATTTTTTTGTTTGTGTTTATAATTTGTGTATTCTTACATTATTGTGTTCTATGTTTATCATTTGTCTATACTTGACATTATTTTTTTTAGTAATCTATATATTCATGATGAAGAAAGCATCTTTTTCGAAACATGTTGATACCTGTGTATATTAATTAATTTGTGAATACAAGACATTTTTTTTCATTAATTTATTAATAATGACGCCACAAAGTGAATACCAATCTTTTGAAGAAATTATATTATTTATTTATTTATTTTATATTAACGGACCATTGTAGAATTACACAAAATACACAACACGAAATGAGATAAACAAGAAATACAGAAAAATAACAGAAAATACATAATATATTAATAAAGCAATGACAAAAATATACAGTTGCAATTATATTCGGGTAGAACTTTGTAATCATCATACAGATAGCAGCCAATATGGGATTTAAAGGAGGACAATATTGGAAAATTTAGAATTTGAGGTACAATATCGATGAAGATGGCGTAAAGCGAATTGGTCTCATTAGCTCAGTTGGTAGAGCGGTTGTCCAGACAGAGGTTCTGGGTTCGATTCCATATTTTTTTCTGCGTTTTTTTTGGGTTTCCTATTTCATTTAGGATTTTAAAATATTATCTTCTTCAATGATTAAATATTACACTGAGGTTCATAAGCTTTAATAAGTTTTCAAAAATAAATTGAATATTCTTTCTATAATTGTAGAAAAAGTCAATAGACGTCCCATATAAATTAAAATTATATAGGTATATCTGAGACACTATCTAGATTGCAATTATATTCGGGTAGAGATTTGAAATCATCATAAAGATAGCAGCGTTTAATAATATTTCATTTAGGATTTGTTAATATTATCTTCTTCAATGATTAAACAAAAAACATACATTAGAGAGAACATTCGTGTATGTTCGTCGAAGTTTATTTTCGTAAAGCCTGACAAAAATCAATTAGACTGGTACCAACAATTTCAAGGAGTTGACTTGAGTTAAAAAGTAGGTTCGGTATTCTGGATAGCAGATAATGGCACCCATAGTTGAGTTGTTACCTATGTTTACTGAGGAAAAGCAATTCATTGTTTCTGAATCTATGGCAAGTAGTGTTGAAGTGGGTGAGTTACAAGAATACAATTAATTATTTTTAAAATGCAATACCCAAATGATCGTTGATAATACACGATAATACGGAAATTATGAAGTTAAAAGCACTAACATATTTAGCAAAAATAAACATTAAATTGATCAGAGGTTTGCTAAGTCTGTAAAGAAAAGATGTTTTTTAATTATTAATTATTTTTATTGAGATTTAAAAACCTCATTATAATATTTAATCATTGAAGAAAATTATATTAACATAACCTAAATGAAAGATGAAACCGGACAGAAGGACAGAAACTAAAAATATTTCAGTCGCATCTGGGACTCAAACCCAGGTCTTCTGCCTATCCGGGGCAACGCTCAACCTGACACGAGATACTGTTTAAGTTTGCAATTGAGTTCGGGTAGAACTTTGTAAACATCATAAAAATAGCTGCCAATAATATGAGATTAAAAATGGAAAATAATATTAACAAATCTTGAATTTGAGATATGATATCGATGAAGATGACACAAATTGAACTTGTCTCATTAGCTAAGTCGGTTGAGCGTTGCCTCGGATAGGCAGAGGACCTGGGTTCGAGTCACAGATGCGACTGAAATATTTTTAGTTTCTGTCCTTTTGTCCGGTTTCATCTTTCATTTAGAAAAGATGTTGATTAAATTTATAAACATTGCTTATAATAATAATAATAATTATTATTATTATTATTGTAATTAAATTTAACTATAACTAAAAGACATGTATAATATAATAATGAAAGTGTACAATGGTTTATAAAGTAAAATAGAAAATAATGTAAAAACAGTTATAGTTGAAGTTTCACATAACCCGCCTCACTAGGCTAGCTTGTGTTGAGGCAGTAATTTTGTAAATTATTTTATATTTTTAAAATACCAATGAATATATACTTATATTAAGATATGCTTCGTAAATCGTTGAATCAATAATTTAGAATTTATAACGTGATATGCCAACCTTATCACGTGTACTGTGTATATCGAAGTAAATAAATACAAAAGTTACTAATTTTTCTACAAACAGAGTAACATAATATTAATGTTAACCGACGCATTTATTTAATTTAAAATTTATTCCTTTTTATTATATTTTAGTACATACAATATGAAATATGCCCAAAACTTAAATATACGATTGTTTAAAGGACAATAATAATTAATAAGTACAATAAACAACAATTATTATCTGGCAAAAATGATACTAAAGCAAATGACAAATAAATGAAAGATCGGAAACATATTATAAGTAGGTTGATAAACTAACATCCCCACCTGTGCTGATGGTACACTGTTTTGATACTTAATAAAGGGCATCATCATATTATCAGTTCGATATTAATGGTAAACTTTTTTTTTGAATTGATTAATTGTATCATTAAAAATATCTATTTCATTATAGTATTGTAATTTTTTAATATTCACGGTAAAGGAGAGAAATATCCTGTATGATTGGTTTTAATATAAAAACTGTCTTTTTTCCTTCTTGGTGTATTAATGTTGATTTGTGATAAAATATTTGGTGTAACAATTGACGCATGTATAAGTTTGTACAAAAGGAATACATAGAAAGTTTACGTCTGACTGACAGACATTTATGTAACATATTAATAAAAATGTTTTTATACGAGATTATTTAAAAATATAGACTTCTCTATTAACATTGGACAAAATTCACACTTCTTACTTCATAATTAAAAAAAAAAGTTTTTTAATGTCCCCTATTATTTTTAAGTAACTTTTATTTGTATCTCATTCTAACCAATTTATTCTAAGATTCCCTAATAGGATTTGTAAAATTAGATACGAAATAAGACACACACCTCCATCTCACTTGGTGTTTGCGTAGTTTCATTTCACAAAACTAAAAGTCCTACTAACATTGTTTTTTTGTAAAACAGTATTTGAACTTTTGGATGAAGTTAATATATGAATATGACGGAAAAATGCTTAGACATTAGGCAGAATGTGGCAATGACAAATATCCCACCTGATCTACACCTTGTATCATATAATACCAAAACACCCAGCTACCGAATTAAAGAGAATTTATTGGCAAGAACAGTGCAATAAAAATTTGAATACAATCATATATCTGTCCACTGACAAATAGTATCTTATATTTTGGATCGTTTTGTTTCAGTTTAAAAGAATAGGAATGATTGTTTATGATTGTATCGAATAATAATGAACACACGGTGGCATATTGAACATTATTATGTAGAGTTTGAAATACCACCCATGATCGGTAATGCGAAGAAAAAGCGGACGTTAAAAAAGATTAGACAAAATAACCTGAGACAAAATAACTTAACGACAAAACACGTGTGTAAAGCGTGGTAGAGATCTGTTACTTTTCAAAACTTATACTGATAATCGATTTTTGTCTTTCATCTAGAATTTATGTATAGAATATTAAAGTTAAAGTATGGTTTAATAATACGTTGACGGGATAAAGTTTATTTTATGATGCATGTTACCGTTACAATTTATTGCTTATTTTGACAGTTTTAATAAGACATATCTGTCAAAATATTAAGCTATTAGAAAATGTTTATAGCTCCATTATATCCTCTCCTTCTTTCCTATAAACGGTGCATGTAACCTTATAGTAACAATATATACACTTCCTTCAAGCATGTAACAGATAGAGACGTCATAACTGATCTGTAAGCGGTAGGACTATAATAAGGGTTAAAATAACTCTCGTTTAAACATGAAGATTTGGATAGTTTCTGTTGTCTAACTAACCATCACGCCGTGTCTCCGCAGGGGTAGACGGAGAGGCTGGACCGCTGAACAAATCAGTTAAGGTATATATTACTTACTTCATTCACATTCATGCATTGTCTAATACATTCTGTTCTCTTATTATGATTTTTGACTTGGCCGTTACAACTCAATTAAAAAATGGCTAAAGGTGTTTCTAATTTAACCTCAATGAGCCCGAAGCTTTTTTGTTAAAAAAAGGAGAAGCTTTTTTGTCGATATCTTTTTTGAAAAGGTTGTGGTTTAATTTAGCCCAGGCTATTTTGTCCCAAGCTGTGCGGCGCCCCCATGATACCGAGGAACGTCTTGTAAAAAGCTGGCGTGGGCCTCCGTGTTAGTTATTGTGGCATAAAGTGTCCGGAATTATTATAGTTACTTCGACTGAAACATCTCATGTTTCAAGAATATGTTTAAATACACATTTCGAATTCCTCGGTGTATCGAAAAGCCAATATTTTCGCTTCGAAATTGAGCATGAGCTTATTTTGTATTTCGTTAATCATTCTGCGTGATCGTTTTATGGCGTTTAAAAATCAAACCGTTTTTAAATGTTGCAATATTGCCCCGTAAAAAAATTTAAACTTTTATTGATTTGCTGAATTTGTTAACCAATTTGGGTTTTTATTGCAAAATTATTGAATTTGTTCAAAATAGAAAACAAACCGTTTTGTATGGGACATAATTTTTTTAAATTATCACAATATTTTTTAAATCTTTTGTAGTGGGTGTTACTTAAATACAAGGTTTAAATTATATTAAAAAGGTTAGTGCATTCAACTAGAGGAAACCGGAACGCCGCTCCAGTTTTAGATATCTGTAAACTATTATCTTCCCGATTTGTAATTTCAGATAGCTAAGAAAAAACCATTAATTGTTTTTGTGTTTAATTCGTATAAGTCATTTACTTTCATATTTTTTAAATTTAATGTAAATCAAATTTAATAATGTTATTATGAGCTGTTTCGGCGTCCAAGGCCATTTTCAAACTTCTGTTAATCCACACTGTGACGACTTAATTATATGATTTTATTTCCCCTCCCCCCCATTGTAATTTAGACTGGATTTTTAAAATATTTATTTATTATCGGTAAAACCGATTTAGTTGGAAAATAATTAAAATTCTCTATTTTGTGAGGTTTTTAAATTTATATAATGTTTCCCCGTATTTAATTGATAATGTTTTCTTAATTAAGGAAATGAAACACATTGTCATAAACCACGAATATATTTTATTTTCCCCATCCGATTTCACTTAAGTTAAGCTTCATCACGGTAAATATAATAACTCAGTTATTATATTTATCCTGATGAAGCTTGAGTTAAGCGAAACCGGTTGGTGAAAATAAAATATATTCGTGGTTTATAACAACGTGTTTCATTTACTTAATACAATGTCAAACCACAAAGTGATTGCTTCTTACGAAATTATGTTTTCTTAATTGATATTGTTTTGATAATATGAACATACTGAGAAGCGGTGAATATATAATTTTCCTTACTTTATTAATTAATGTTATATTAGGATCAATCGTTTGTTTATTAATATCTAATTGTTAACAAGTAAATTTAATCTTATTGTCGCAATGTTATTTCAATCATGATCCCTGGTGCTCTGAAATATCTCACTAACTCTAGAACATAGGTAAGTAGTTGTACTGTTTGTTTTATAATATATTTCGGATGATCATCATTACGATAATTGTTTATATATAAAAAACAGCTTTCTCGTAGTACCTTCAGTTCGAGTAGGATGCTGGTGAGTTACAAACTAATATCGAATTCCTTTTCAATAAATGAAAAATCACTCTGAGGTGTCATTATTAATAAAATTAATAAGAAATGTTGTATTTAAAACACTATTTAATATGTGAATATAAATATGTTTCGGAAGCAAAGTTTCCCTCATCAGTCACTGATCTGTACAAACTAATTTGATGTGCTTTTGTGACTAACCTCCTTCTACGCGAAAGCTGTGCAGGGAAACTTGAGGGTTAGAGTTTTTTAAAAATAGTATATTCGTTAAATTAAAAAAAAAGAATCCCCGACGTGCACCCCGAAGGAGTTACCATAAGTTAGTTATACCGGGGTGGGAAAGTGGTGGGTAACCTCAATAGGACTTCCCAAAGACAGTAAACCATACGTGAATATGGATTGAGAGAGAGTAAAATAAACAGTCTCTAGTGCGTGAGAAGATGTTTTTTATACTTTTTAAGGGGAACATAATTTTTTTGAGTTGGTTTGTAATATACTTTATGTAATCAGTCCAGCATAGATGTGAATCAGATATTTTTTACAGATGTTTGATTTTTTAACATTTTTGATTCTCTTACAATGGCACCATCATACTTGACTGATCTTTGCGTGAGGGAAAATCTTACTCGGAGGCAACTCACGCTAAGGTCGGCCAGGACTGATTCGTCGAACAGAATGGTTGAATCATCTCACACGAAAGCTGCTAAATTTGGCGATAGAGCTTTCATTGTACTGGGTCCACATTCTTGGAATGTCCTTCCATTTTGTTTGAAATCAGAAAGCAATTCCGAAACTTTTAAGAAAATCTAAAAATATATAAACATAACAGAGATAGTAAAGAGAATAAGGAAATGCATATATATTAGTTAGGCCAAGAAATATTTTAAATGTAAAATAATCAAAAATGTGTACTATGCCCTTATTCACTCTTGGCTTATCTACCACATTATTGGTTGGGTAGGATCTTATGAAAAATATTTAAATTCAGTAAAAGTTTCACAAAGAATCACCAGAGAAAAAAAATTCCACCTTCTCAACGAAATCACCTTTCACACTATTTCCAGTACCAAATGTTGTGCATTCATTTTAGCAAATTTCTATTATAAAAAGGTGTAAAGAGAAAAATCTTAAAGAAAATCAGGAATATTTCAAATTTATGAGAAATGTAAGTCAATTCATAATATCTAAATTAAAAAAAAATTCTAATGAAAAACTATTATATTTATCAAACCATAAAAAAATTATAATAACCTCCCCATTGAAATGCTCTGTATTAATGACCAATCGGAACAAATAAATAAAATTTAACCCTTCTTTAAAAAAAATTATATACGTAAATATTTCATACAAAACATTTTATAAATATAATCAAATTAAATATGATGTACCTACTAAATTAATAATCGTGGCTCCCTTATCAGACACAAGAACTCCTCTTTTCTCATAAGGTATACATGACCAAGAATGCCCTTTAATTATAGATAATTTGTAAATGACTTGTGAAGCAACTTATAAGAAATAAAAAAAAGTGAAAGCAAAAGTTTAAAAAAATATATATACATATATCTGTAAATAAATTAAAAATTGCTTTGTATTCACCACTTTATTAATATAAAAATATC
The DNA here is from genome assembly GCA_022606495.2 of Halesus radiatus. Taxonomy (NCBI): domain Eukaryota; kingdom Metazoa; phylum Arthropoda; class Insecta; order Trichoptera; family Limnephilidae; genus Halesus; species Halesus radiatus. The sequence continues at coordinate 22,216 of JAHDVE020000959.1, forward strand.
AACATGTTTCGAAAGCGATGTTTTCTTCACCAGGAATGTACAGAATACTAAAAAATAATAATGTCAAGTATAGACATATGATAAAAATAGTACACAATAATGTAAGAATAGACAAATTATAAACATAGCAAAAATTGATTAAAGTAGGTAAGTGATTAATCAAAATTGCTAATAAAAAATTATTACATAACATCGAATAACAAATTTATATTACAAATTATTTTTATTATTAATATTAATTCTAAAATGAATTCAAGAAATAGCTATTTAATAAAAATATTTGATTATTAAATATATTTAATTCAATATTTAAATACATCCATTTAAAAGGGGCTACAGACTTAAACAAGAAAATGTACAGCACCCTTGAGGTGATTTTAATTACTAAATGGCTAAAAAATTTACCATTTTATTATTATTATTATATTATTAAAACAATGTGTTGAAGTGAATTCTTCATTTAAAATTTTTAATTGGCATTCAATTTCGAAAGCTATGTTTACTTTGATTTCACGATAGCTGTCAAATTAAACGCAATATTCTAATAAGTTCTAGGAATGCATCGTCCATTTCTCCGGTACCCAGACAGTAGACACTTCAGGCAGTACCCCGTCATGTTCACACCTCGGAACATCCACACCCAGTCCGGGCGCCTCCATGTAGGTATTATCTCTAGTTAGATCCTTTAGCGGAGGTTTCTCGGAGAGGTGGCTCGCTAGTCGCTGGGAAAGGCAAAGGAGGAAGATGCGGACCCGGTCCAAGTAAGGGTAAAGTACGGGAGTCAGTTTGCAGATAGCTAAAGGGCAATTGTTGTGATGGCAGGTTTATTGGTTCAACTCACTATGAAAGGATATATCTTAAAATTTATTTAGATAAGCAGTACCAAAAGGAAAATTAACCTAACTATTTGATCTGGGCACTGCATCTCAGTAATACCCTGGTGAAAAACCACCAATAGTGGATCAGGATTTGAATCTTCCGGTAACTGGCGATTGGTCGCTGAGCTATCCCTGAAATCTTCAGAGGTTAGATAAAGCGTCACAAAGTCTGGTGCATAGTGTATGCGTTTCTATGTTTTTTAATCAATTAAATTGTATTACGGTGCTTCAAGTGAAACTTTCCAAATGCTGTAGGGTAGTAGTAATTGAATGCACTATGTGAATTCAAAATTCGAAGAACTTCTTTGCGATTGAATCGTCATTGAGTTACTCAAGGATTAAATCAAAATGATGGCCTAAGATGGCCCAAAAACCACGGTTAAGTTCATTTTATGATTATTAGTAAATACCTAAATCATTTAATGAACGGTTAACTGAAACATGAGCCAGGAAGAGTGCTTAAAATAATCATGTAAAATACGTATTAGTATTATTTAAAAAGCTGGAATGCCAATTTAACCGATATTAATTTGACGCAATTAATAATAACGTCACGTGAAATTCAATATAGCCAAAAAACAGTTCTTTAAGTGGTTGATCGGCCATTCAGAAATTATTTACGAACATCATCGATCATTTGAATACCAGGGAGATAAGTTTAATTTATGAATCTCCAAAACAGGTGGCTACTGGCGCTGGTCCGAACACTCAAGGCCTCGCTTCAGACGTATCAAGTTTTCTCCATCGCAGGTCGCATTTCCAGATGAAATATTTTTATTTTATCTTAAAAATCGTATAATTTGATACCTTCCGTGTAAGCTACTGTATTTTTGACACCATTTCGTAAAGTAATAATTGTTTGTGGAAATTATTCCATGTTTTGTGAAAACAAACCATTAATCACAATACTTCTTGGTTTATTTAAATGTCGAGAAAAAAAATAAAAAAAATCCAGAAAGAAATGGATGGATATTTTAAATGTTCGTGTGATTAATGTGATCTTGTAATATCAGAAATTATGTTTCATAAATATGATCTGAACTAAAGATAGTTAAACCTAAAAAACATGCCAATGATATTCTTCGCCTGGAACACAATAAAATAATACAGTATAATTAATTTTCATATAGTTTATTCAAACAACTCGACGGTGTTGTAAATGAAGAAATGGAAAGAGATCAAAATCGTAAGTATTTTACGTGTCTTACATGACTTAACTTAAACTGTGTTAAAATGGTCCTTCGAGCCGGATCTGATTATAAGACAAAATAGCAAGGTAATGGAGAGATCTACAACAGACTAAATGTTCAACGTACAGTAATTATTTAACGTAAAAGTAACATTTGATGTAGGTACTCATATGTTCATTACTGGACGAAGGTCTTATATCAAGTGTTTTTCAGTTTTTGTCGACCTTGGCCCTGTATTTCCTTCAGCTGATTGAAGGATGACCCTTTGCCCTCTTGGTCATTTAAGTATTGAATAAACAAAAAAAAATACAAATTGTGCGTTTGTATTTAGGTTTCAACAACAATATTAACATATAAAACTGTAGGTACTCTACTCTAACTGTAACCTCATTTAAAAAAAAGATAGCCAAATTATTCTAAGAACACACATTTAAAATGCAAAATCATCATTCAGCCACACCTAGTTCAAGTGTTGCCAGATCTTTACAATCAACCGGATTTCGGGTGAAGTCGACCTGCATCTGAAATGATTGATAGTGACCTGTGGTATTATCAAGGTTGTCAGCGAGATTCCGATCGACCCGGAGAAAAGCTTCACGGAAACACAATATTTTTTTTTTCAAAAATCTTTTATCGTTCATCCATTTTTATCACCTGTTTTTCCGCATTGGAAAAATAATAACAAAGCAAGGTTACAAATAGTTAATTTAAAAGCCCTCGTGGTGAACTTTATAAAATAAGGTCACAATATGAAGATGCCAATTATCCAAATAGGCAATCTAATTATAATTTAAAGTATGTTTTTTTGTCATTATTGAAGCTTTCCAGTGTTTAATGGCTAGGAGCATTACTGTCTTTTCGATTTGAGAAAATATCTCATTCTATTTCTGATGTACTCTTCTATTAGAAGACGGGGTCTGGATACCTAACACGTATGCCATAGGTTACCCCAGGTGATTCGCTACGTTTGGTATCTTAGCAGGGATGTTCGGATTCATGGGGTGGGGTCTTAGGTCTAGGTCTTGTGGTTGATGCGTTTGCCCACCAGTTGAGTGGTGGGTCGGATCGAGAGAGACCAATTTAGACCCTTTTACCTCTCCAACCGGACTCTCTACCAATTGCCTTGAACCGCAGTGGGAGGGGTGGACACACTGACCCCTAGATTTATACCCACCCCTCATACCCCTTTCCTTCCCAGAACTTCCTCTGCATCCTTTTCTAAAAAATACCCTCCTCACAGCATCCCCTAAAATGACACAGGCCTTGTGGGAAATTATTTTCCTCAGGGACTACTATATGGAGTTAATTTAAAGTAAATCTTTGCACTGCCGACTTAAACATACGTCAACTTAGCTGAAGTTACGTGAGATTCGAATTCACGTAGTACGGTATACCACGTCGTTCATCAATGTTTCCTTGGATTTTACAATGGGCTGTATTATATTGATCATCCCTCATGATCCCACCAAAGATATTGGAATTTCCGTTTGTTCATATAGTAAAAAATCACCCTGCGTTGGCCATTCGACGACGAACCTCTGTATCACAATATTTTGAGTATACCCACATATCTTCACCTATAAAGCAAAATTCAGAAGCTATCTTATAAATCAGTTTTGTGGGTTGTTGGACATACTCGAAACCCGGAACGTTAAGGCAATACCCGGAAGTGTGGAAGCGGCGGATACACGGGTAGTGTTTAGTTAATGCGCCCGTACATGTGTTCCTGATAAAGGTGTGGGCAGATGAAAGCTTTTAATGTGTTGATAAGTAGATGTTGGCCCACGCGCTCAACTAAGTGTTTGTTTAATTACGCTCTTAAGATATCGTGATTTCAGGAATAGGAAAGATATTCGATTGTCTTGTCTGTTATACGGTGGGAAGATTATTGTTTGTAATTCTAATTTTCTCTTCGTCAAAATCAGCGTGACACCAAACTGTTTTTTTTACTTTCTTTGGAACTTAATTCACTTTACATCAAATTTGAGCTAATTCTTCCATAATACATAATACTACTTAAGGCGATCCACTTCCTAATATTCGAACGAAATCATGCATTCCTTATGCAGGTGACGAAAAGGTTGAAATTCCCTCCACGTGTCGATTTACGCCAAAAAAACATCACCAAAATGCTTGTTTTATTTTATTTTAAATGTTTTACGGTCGTAATAAAAAAAAACAAATTTGTCGTAATGAACAATACAGAAATATTGGAAAAAGGGTTCGTAAGTACGAGATTTGGCACGAATTTTTTTTTAGATCTAATAAAATACTCACCAAAAAATGCTCCATTAAACGAAATGGGAAGATGTGTTCTACCCTTAGTACTTAATGAAATCATCTATGGTGTTTCTAGGCCAGCTAATTTTCAAACCAAAAACACATGCTTTTGCATTACTTCTCATTGCACCGAGTTAAGAAATATAAGTATTTTTATTCATATTTGTTTACAAAGAAGATATGATTTGTACAAAATTAGATAAAGAATAGGAAGTAATATTTGTACAGGCCCTTGAGGTGATTTTTCACAAAAACGGCGCTATAGAAATCATCCAATTATTATTATTATTATTATAGATTGATGAACTCCGTAGCAGAGCGATAAGATTCTTTGCACTGAGTGTAAAGTAGCGGGTTCGAAAACATACGATATTAAAGGTTTGTGAATATAATAAACAAACATAGTCTTCCTTACTTATAAACGCGGTGTAAATATTACGCCATGCGTAAGATCGAAATATCGAAGTGAAAAACTTTACTTATTACCACGGTGTAGGTACTGTTAAACCGATATCAAGGCGGACATAAGGGCGATTTGATTATATAAACGCTGAACCGGCGCGTAAGAATCTAATACGTAGATAATACGGAGCATATTTAAGCTTCATTCCGGATTGAAAGATACATTCAGAATTGCCCTTACGAATGTTAACGTTGCAGAACAGTATAGTGGTTTGATCTAATAGCCAACTAGCTACTACCTGCGTATTGTAGAGGTCTACCAACAAATTCGATTCACATCTACCAGCACCGCGCAGTGCAGGCACGTATAGTGGCAAGCACGATAAAATTAATTCCTTACAATATTTATGAACATATTCACGCACGGCGTAATGTGAAAACTTCCTTCTGTGCCGTGCCTGCCACTGAACGTGTCTGCACTGCACGGTACCTGCAGTAATTTTCATCTTATTTTGAACGCCAAGTGTGCAAAATTTCATCAAGAAGTACCAACATTTGGATTTATAGGTGGGAAAGGAGAATGGGGGTAGTTTTTCATAATTTCATGTAGACAGTGATCTTTCCCTTATTATGTAGGTCAAATGTTCAAAATTTCATCAAGCTAGGAACAAAACTGTAGATTTGTAAACAAAACAAACACTCACCGCCCGCCCTGGACATTCTTCTTTATATAATAGATAGATGTGTCATGAGTCCTGGTACAAACTACAGTGATTATTAAGAGGAATATAAAATAAATAGAGACATGCACGTAACCAAGGTTTATTAAGTTATTGAATATTACTTTGTTACTTTGAAACATTATGTTTCGTAAATCAAACAGTTCGTAATAAACATTCACCTGGGCAGGTGAGGAATAGATGTTGTACGAGTGACAGTATCTCAACCACGCACTGTCAGTAATTTGATACTTTGATTTTATGTGTGCTTTAATAACAAATCAATTCGAGTAATATTTCACTCGGAGTGCCAAAGAACAACGGGCCTGTGTGGGCAGTTGTCTTATTTGGGAATTTACACCAGATGGATGGAACCCGGCGAAACTTTCCTCATAACCTTACGTGTAATTATTATTATCTCGATTTACTTAGACGAGAGGTGAAATACAGTTTACCTAGGTACTGTGAATATGAAGAAATTTCTAGTTTCAGAATATTAGATTTTGGTAATAATTTGAAGTGTTTTTTTGTAAAGATCTTACGGTACTTGACACAAAATGTTATTTTTTTTATAATTCTAAATAGGTCTCTTATAATTAGCATTTTTAGTAATTTTTTTTATTCTTTATTTTTATTTATTTCCATACAATTTTGAAATTTTAAGGTAAGGAACAAATATAAAAAAAAAATATGTTATAGATTTTTCATAGTTCTCCTCATCAGGTGATCCTGCGATGAGGCGAACTGTTATTTTTTTTTTAATAAGGGGGTTTTAGCGATTTCTATATTTCAACTTCAAGGTTTGGGTAGGGTATTTTCAGTAGCTTCTATGATGTTGTTGAAAGAATACTAGTCAGTTCTTCTTCTGTTAATTCCTGAGGCCAAGTTTTGCTGGACTTAATGCAATTGTTGATTGAATTACTTTGTTTGAAACAAGTGGGAGTTTGTTGTGTTGGGGTAAGTTTGTCATACAATTTTACAGCAAAAAAGTCAGAGCTTCTGTAATCAATTCTGCGAGATGTATGATTAGCACTTGTGTAGAAGGTGATTATTACATGCTCCGTGAGTAGATTTAATTACCATAATATTCTGTGTAAAATTTGAAACAAAATACAACATACCCACTATACCCAAGACATCTTTTTAAAATTACAAAAAAGCAAATGTACTCGAACAAACGAGTGTAAGAATCAATGCGAAACAAATATAATAGAAGTGTGGCGAACATTACGATAATCCTTATTGAGCATTTGGAGATCAATATATTCATAACATATTATGTTTGATACAGAAATCATATCTTGCACTAGATAATCACGTAATCAACAACCATTTGTTACGATATGGGTACTTCATATACATTCGAGTGAATTAATCAGCGTCAGAATATAATGTAACTACATATATATTATGCTACCGGCAGTATATATATTCAAGCGATCTAAAGGAAATCTATAGAATGCTTGAAATCAACCAGCAAAAATGTTCTAATACATCTCATAATGATTACTTCACATAATGCTCGTGAGTCGCGAGTAATGTATTGAAATCGTTCATTTCATTAATTGTCTAGTCATATTTACTCCGAGGCATGATACTTTAACTCAATTGCGTTAATTGTAATATACAAAGTCATTTTATATAAAAAATCACATTATATTTTAGCGATGGTGTAAACGCTATTTATTTAATTTTTTAATCCAGCACGACTTGGCGGATGGTGCAAGCCCAATTTTATTTGCCTTATAATAAAATGGTATTTTTTTCAGAACGCCGTTTAGTGACTAAAATCACCTCAAAGGCGCTTTAAATCTTGTTTTAAATAGACAGGTTTTTAGACTTTTCTTAAAGATTTCAAAATAAATGTACATTGAAAGCTCTGTCCCTAAATTTAGCAGCATTCATACGAGAGGATTTAACTAGTTTGTTCGAAGCATCAGACTTGGCCGACCTGAGGGTGAGTTGTCTCTGAGTAAGATTGTCCCTCATCAGTTAAGTATGATAGTGCCTGCCCGTTCAGTGACTTATATGCCATAAGATAAATGCCTTATCAAATAATTTTTACTTGCATTTTTGTATCCAAATTGTATAATATTCGGAACATTTATTCATCAACGACGAGCTTCAGCAACCAATGCAAGATATTAAATTGAATTGGTAGCAGTCGAGGACTACTCCTCCTCATCTTAGGCAACATCTCAATAATTGGGGACGTAGTCGAGAACAACTTCTACGCATCAAGTCAAATCGTCACGACAACTGGTAGCAGTCGAGGACAACCTAGAATTGAGGACACACACCGTCTGCAAAAATGGCGATCACTGTCCACAACCCGCACTGCTACGACAACTGTCTAGCACAACAACTGCCTCTGCTCCGCACGTAGAGCACGCAACACACCGGTTTCACAGTCTTGCTAGTTACCGACAACTAGCTTCTGCAACCGACACCAGCCAATTGCTAACCGTAACAGCGGCAATTCTGGACGAAAACGTAATTGACAATTTCCTCCCTGTAACAAAGCAACGTCACTTGGAGATAACAAACAAATTGCGCATCAAAAAGAGATCGACCTAACAGCAAGCTTCAACTACAAGATTTAATAATCAGTCACAGCAACGATCTTCAGCAGCCACCAAGCAACTCCAACACTGACAAAAGGCACAAATCCATTGTCGTTGCGGAGAACCAACTCCAACAACCAGCGTCAATTAACACCTACAGCAACTAGGTCCCGCACTTGCTGACCCTGAGGGAAGAACCAGCCTGCAGAATATAACGCAGACGAGGTCTGGAAGACGCGTGAGATTCCCTGACTACTAACTGTTACGGAATCGTTCAGTACAGTACATAGTTCATTTATTCTTAAGGATTACTTCTTTTCATGCAATTTAGAATTTAACATTCATATAATATTACTTTTTATACAATTATGGTAAAGTGTTAAATGATAACCATTTATTTTATCACACAAATATGTGCAAACCCTTACTTATTTCTCTTTTGTAACCTTCTGCATTAAAGCAAATTTTAAATTAGGAAACACAGTCACGACTAATACCATTGATACATACGCACAAACATTCCATTTCAATTATTTACTTTTATTCCTAGCAAATAATATCTAATCTAAAAATGAATATTTTCAAAATGGCAAATAAGCGCCAAGTTTTCAATTTCAATATTATGTTTTTCAAAATATATGTATATTCTTTTGCATTTAAAGGTAATTTTTTTTTAGTTGCAATTTTAACAATACCTGAACAATAACATATAATGAATTAAATTAAGTTATGATTCGATGTTGATTTACAACTTTACCTAAACAGTATTCGGCAATATACAGAATGCTTAGGTTATGCTAGGCATTCTTTTAGCAAGAGTGTGATCAGAAAACTCTATTCTAGACGTTCCTTGCGTATGTTCAACATTTATTTTATTAATTTATTTTTTTTTAGTAAATAAACAGGGAAAATGCCAAAAACTTACGTACGCAAATGTTTAAAAAGTACATAAACAACAATTATCATCTGGCAAAAATGATACAAAAGAAAATGACAAACACGTGAAAGATCGAAAACATATTGCAAGTAGGTGCATAAATTAACATAATTTAATTCCTTATTGTCACCTGTGCTGATCGTACACTGTTTTGGTACTTAGTAAAGGGCATCATCACATTATCAGTTTGATATTAATGGTTATACTTTTTTTTTTAAATTGATTAATTGTGTCATTAAAAATTAGAGCAGTGTATAGTATTATAATTTCCTAATATCCGCGGTAAAGGAGAAAAATATTCCGTATTTTTATGATATGTTTTAATATAAAAAAAAATATTTTATCCCCCTTGTTGATTTTATTGTTGGTGTATTTTTTGTGATAAAATGTTTGGTGTATCATTTACTACATTATTTACAAAATAATTATCGGTAATAAAATAAATAAATAAAATAATTTAAAAAAAAAATCATTTATCACAATTGCTTGAGAATAGCTCCATCATCTCTAATAAAAAACAATTATTTAAAAAAAAAGTATATCTCTAAATACTAAAAGGCCATATTTTGGCATACATCGGGTGCATCCGCAATTAATGTTAAATGTCGAATGAAAAATAAAATAAGATCTCAGTCGTAATTTATTCCAGTACCAATAAATCACTATTCAACTTCATAATTACGGCTAAGTAATTAATCAGAAACACTTTGGTTTCGAAATCGTTGTCAAATGCGATATATCTTGTGGCTGTTGGCAATAAATTTGTGCAGCGTTTCCGGAAACCTCCTCCTCCTGCTTTAAATGAATTTGGAGATTGGTTGTTAGGATGGATTTGATAAACAAATAAACACGCTTGCTGCAATTATTCTATATTGTTTCTGTATTTTGTAGTAACCTCGTTCTTGCTAAATTAGGTTGTTTAAATTATAAAAATGAATTTGATACACCCGCAAATTTGATTAAGATGTTAGTTAGCAGCTGCATATTTTGCTGGATTTGTTATTTTACTTTGCTTGTGTTATGTATCTGTCATGTTGGTAGTTGTGAGAATGAAAATACGATGTTTAGGTTGGTAGCATTGTGGCGGGCGGATCGGCTGGGCTGTCTATCGTTTAACTTGAACTTGTCTGAAGTCTGAAAATAAACGTTTTATAAAGAAATCGTCTATAATTCAATTACCCGAGGGTAGACATATTAGCTTGGAGAGAAAAAAATCAGCTGGGAAAGACAATCGAATAAATTAGATCCAAAACGTTTTGCAACGTTATGTGCAAGGAAATACAAGAAGGATTTTTTTATCAGTTAGGTATCGAAATGTAATTAAAAATGCTTCTGATATTTGAATATCCTACCACGTTATTTTTACAGTACAGACAATGTAAACATTTTATGTTTTCTTCAAACATATTGCCTTATAAGGGAAATCTTTTATAATAAAATTTCAGCTAAGCAGGTTGACACAGTTCTTATACGAAAAGTTCAGCGTAGGCTGTGATAAACCAACACTTGTAGCGGAATCAATATTTGAATGACTAGCTAAAACAATATTCTTAAAAATATATTGCTTTTGTTCGTTACTGTTTTGAAGAACATAACTAGTTTTTTAAGAATCAAATCGAATGTAAGCTGATAATTAACGTAGCAGGCAGTGTAACTCTAACTTTAATCTTTACCTTTTTTGTTAATGGGACGTGAGTGTTCTTTGTTAATACCACAGGTTAAAAACGTTTAAGGTAAAATACATCTAAATTTAATTTACGTATTCCATAAGTTTTTTTTTAAATTTTTTAAAAGAAAGACAAATATTCCCGGTTAAAAATAACCTGACAATATTTGAAAATCTCCTACTACCATCACAGTAAGCGGAAGATGTTACTTGTGTTGTAATGGAGGACTTAGCCAGCCGAGGAATTGAACTCACGATGCCTGGGTGATACCCAAACGCGATGCCAACTCAGCCACTGACCGGTCGAAATTAATTCCTTAAGTGTCAAATAAGTTTTCAATTAATACTTAATATAATTTCTTCTAATCTAATCACCTAGGCGAACTTTTTATAGCTACAGCATTTTTTGAACTAAATAATAATAGTCATAAATGAATTAGAAATTACTTTGTAAACACCATTATTTTAAAATATACATATTGGCATGTTTCGAAAGGGAAGCTTTCCTCATCAGAAATTACAGAATACTAAAAAAAAATATTGTCAAGTATAGACAAATATTATTATTAATTAATTAATTTATTAATATTTAATAGTTGCTAAGCTTTGATACTTAACGTTAAATTGAAAAGAAATTACATTTTGTGAGAGATGCTTTTGGATTAACCTTCTAAACTCATAAACATGACTTTAATACGTGCTTGTTATGAAGCCGTAATGTGTATTTTTAAAATAATAAAGTCTTGGGAAAAGCATGTCAGGACCACCAAGTCTCGTCCTGTCGTTGCCAAGTCACCAGGTCCAGCATCTCGTGATAGTCGGTGATTGTATCTAATCTGGGAACATTTTGTCCTATATCACCTGTCATCTTGGACCATTCCATCCTATTTATCTGGGACTTGAATCTTAATGGCTGGCTTTATAGTGTCCCCGTGCCCAGAGCCGCGAGCCTCGATAGGTGATGATTACATATATTAATTGTACCGATACTTTGTTTTCATTAAACCACACAAGGGCGTGGAAATAAGCTTAATTGTTCAGGCTAGACTTTTCACTCTAAAGTTATGAATTTAAGGGTCTCAACAGATTATTCTAGAGTAGATGGTTTAGAATTTTGCAAAATAATTCAAGTGCTAAAGGTAAAATAAGGGAGATTACACTACATTTTTTTTGTTGAAATCATATCACCCAAGACTCTATGCAGAAAACGTGGGTATATGATTATAGTAAATTCATATGAATAGGGTCATTTAAAGCTACGCTTCGATCCCGATTGGTCTCACCATTCTGATTCTGATGTAGAGAGATCTGAAAATTTCGCGCTTTGCGATAACGTGAATTTTTACGTGAAATTCTTCACTTTTACGCAAAAAACAAGAATTTCGCTATTTTAACTACAATGACGCGAATATTCGTATTTTTCAAGCGATTTTCTGGTATTTTAAAATAAGTAAGTAAAATTACACATTCCAAATGTTTCTTTACCCATGGTTTGGACAACCTTGAATACCCATTCAATGGAGCGTACCTAACTTTCAAACTGTCAAAGAATGCGAATTACGCCACAAATAACGCGAAATTTTCAGGTTCATAGATGCACCGTTTTTCTCAGTGTTTTAAAAATGTGAAATCTGAACTCGGAGGCATTATGCGTGGTACCAAGTATTGTCTGGCACTATAAAATTATACATTCAAAACAATTTACCACAGATTTAAACGATAATAATAGTAAAATACCGCCTCGGGAAAGTTTTAAAAATTATAAAAATTAAAAAAAAAAAATCAATTATGTGACTCCTCATAAAAGCCCCCCCCCCACTGTATATACATAGCACGTACAGGGTAACTATATCGCTACCCGATTGGGCAATGTTGTGAGGCGGGTTAAGGAGGTGGCTGTAGGAAGGGATTTTTTAATGCAGATTTTGAAGACGCCCCGATTAAATGTTGGAGGATAGACAGATGCCGGTAGCTCGTTCCATATACGAGTCGATTTACGCAAAACTAGTCGGCGAAACGACCCGTTATCATCAGGCCGACATCAACCGTGAACGGATCAGTCGAGTTTCACGCACGTGCAACGATGCGCAGGGGATCAACGCTGCTAGTTCCTTCGAGCAGGCTCAATTGAAATATCTGTAGAATAGACTCAGCAAACTTATATGGCGCCTGTGTATTAGAGATGGCACACGGTCTGTTAACAATAGATTGTCAATAAGATGAAGCGCCCTTCTTTGCATAGAATCAAGGAGGTTTATCAAGTATTTGGGAGCTCCAGCCCATAGGTCACTTCCAAATTCAATTGATGGGCGTACTTGAGATTTGTATGGGATTAGCGGTTTATCATTCTTGAAGAATCTTCTATCACCATACGTAATTATTAATTTCAAATTAAACATGAAACAGAAAAATACACAAAAAATAAAAAGGTATCAGTTGGATCTGGGAATCGAACCCAGGACCCCTGTAATACTATTTATGCAATTAACAGAGTTAGGCAAGAGATAGAGCAATGTGCAAGTACAACCGTAAATTAAGAATTATAATATTTCAAAGCAACCTCGTTTGCCAACTAAAGAAGGTACTTTAAAAATTCATTAAAATGTTTTTGTTTTTGTCTTAAAGTTATGGCCCATAAAATATAGCATTTGGCCACACTTACGTAATCATATTATCCGTACGAAGCAGTAGGCATGTAACCATAATGTAGGTATATTATTGAAAGCGGTGCTCTCCATCATCCATAGTACTAACAATAACTTCGCTACGGACACTTTTTTTCATAAGCGTGGTAGCCTAAAACGATACCGCTTGTTTTTATGGCTATTTCCATGTGCGGATTGGTCGTGGTTTACTTTTATAATTTTGCCCGGGGGCAATACATTTTTTGCCCCGCCACTGGCCTCGACCGAGGAATTATGAGATTAAAGATGGCCAGAAATAATTAAATTGCACGCAAGGTGTATCTTAAATCCGGTAAAAGAATAATTTATCTAAATTAAACACTAAAAAAACATGTTCCAGTGAATAATTGTAATATCTAGTGATTTCATTAAATGGCTACGTGTAAGATTTTAATGAGTGTTGTTTATTTAAACGACTCCGTGAATGGGATGTTAATGTGGACCTGTTGTCGTTAAAGAAATTGTGAACTCTTTGTTTAACGAAAATGTTCTTTCCCATACAAATGGTTTCTTAAACAAAACATTTTCGTTTTCGTCCATTTTTTTTCTTACTCAGTGGAAATGTATTTATTTATTTATTATATAATGGGTTTTCACTTATTTAGTTAGTTACAATAGTCACACAAGTGCAAAACACATCACAGTAGGTACATAGATAAAATAGATAGCCTTCATGAAATACAACTAAATATTTCATTTGTCTCACGAACAAATACAGGGATAACAGTGTAAGTACCATTACAAATAATTAGCTATAGAGGCGAATATTCAAAACATACCTCACATTCACTGATTATTTAATTGACTTTTTAATTGTACCATATTATGGGAGGTTAAGGAAAACCATGGATAACAATATTAAAAATTTGCACCTTCTTTCCAATGTACAATTATTTTGTTTTTTTTTGGCGTTTTATGAATGATTTTTTTGCGTTACATACAGTAGAATAATTTTAAAGAGATTCTTGTTTGCGTAGTGGTGTACTGGACCGTGGAACTCCTGCGTGGTAAGGGGGAATTGTGGGTTGGTGTTCCAATTATTTAAAACCACTAACGATGAGCACAAATACATTGATACGTGCGCTCTTTAAAATGATTTGCCTCTACAAGTGACCATTGATTTATTTGTAGAACTCCATTTATTTTTTTAAAAAATAATGTAAATCATATTTACTAATGCTATTATTAAGTTCTGCAAGTATTTTATTTTTTTATTATTGTGACAGCTGTTTCGGCGTACAGTGACATTTTAAAACTGCGGTTAGGTGACATTGAGATGACTTATAAATATTTAATTAACCCCTACCCAATTTTAAGGTTTTTTTTAAATATTTAATAGTGCGTAAAATGATTTATTACTGGTTTAACCGATTTACTGAGAAACCTAATGCGATAATGGATTTTCTATTCTGTAAATTTGAAACGTGGCGTAGTATACAAAAATTGAGGCCGCTGCGATCGTTTAAAAGATTTTAAATGACAACACCATGATGGCTTATACTAAAATTAACGTAAATTTATAAAAAGTACAATGGTTCTAATGCATATTTTTGACTTTATCCAAATGCCCTTCAGAAATTCACGTTACTTTCCTAAAGGAGATAATTCTACATCATCTCCTTTGAGAAACAGTTTTATATGTATCAAAACAGTAATTTATCAGATGTTAAATCAAAATTATAAATGAAAAAGTTAACATAATCGAATTACCTACGTTTTTTGGATTGTTTCATTTAAAACGAGTCAAATTCAAAGTGAAAAAAAAAATTATGTTTGGAACAAATTTCAAAGACAAAGACAATCGTAGTGTTGCCATAGAAATGATTTAAAAAAAAAAAAATTATTGAATGTCAAATTTTATTGCCAAGTTACACTATTTATTACATTATTAATAATTAGATCTTAGTTAATACTTAATTATTTTTCCATGTAAATTAATATACAGAAATATTTTTATTATTATGTAAATGCCTGAGAGGGTGTGAATAAATAAAGAACAGCTTTTTTAATATACAACAGGATAAAATAATCGACTGTATCTAATGAAGAATTTTTTAAAGATATAAATCATATCGTTTAAATAATAGTCTATCTGTATCGAAACACAATGACAAAATTTTAAAGTTATTGTTCTTTAAGTTCAAATGAAGAATTTATGTTAATTTTCCTTTCAAAGACGTGATACGAATATAAATCATATCACGTCAGATAATGATTTATTCTATTTCATTTAATTAACATTTCAGCACCACGCTCATGCGCAATGCAGACTGCGCATCAAAATTATCATTAATCAATACTTTTATTATAAACACCTTTTCCAGCTGACACAGTTCTGAAGAGCAGAAATGTTGAATGGTTTAAAATATTGACAGCACCTTCAGGTACTCCTACGAAGAGAAGTTTAACATTTAACAGAGATCTATGCATATTGACCATTGGAATTGAATGCTGAAGATGTGTACCTGTCCTGAGAAATTAGTTCCTTTTCCTTTTATTGTGGGAGAAATAACCCTACTTTAAAATGCATGTAAATATAGTATGTGCCGCCTTCTTGAGCTGACGTTTAAGACAGCCTCAGAGTGTCTATAATCTTCTCTCACAACGGAAATAATATATTAGTGAATTGACCATTAGAAACGTATTGATTATTATTGTTTTTAAATAGTAAATTTCCATCAATTTAAGAAAAAAAAAATGGAAGAAAATCACTTTAGTAATGTTGTTATTAGTTTTTTTTAAATTATTGTAACAGCCGTTCGGCGTTCAAAGCCACATTCACTTGATTTTATTTACTCCCACCCAATTTTAATTTGGACTGTGTTTTAAATGATTTATTACCGATAAAACCGATTTACTTTGAAAATAATTGTGATAATTAAAAAAAAAATCTCTTTAAAATCTACTATTGAGAAGTCTCAATGTGGTCTAACCACACTTTGAAAATGGCTTTGAACGCCGAAACAGTATAATATGCTAGGCGAAAATCTCGGCCGGTGTTGGTCTTTGCATATGCGGATACGTCACGCTTATGTATGCTGTAATATGAATGTGTTCATAGATAATGTATGAAACTAATGTTGTCGTATCTGTACTGTACCGTGCGGTGCGGTGCTGGTAGATGTGAATATACATTTTAACTTGTCATGCCAATGTGTCAATGATACATTGTCTAAAAGCAGAAATAAAAGAATCGATATATCAGATATCTTACTTTAACATAATTTCTGAATTCATGAGTAAATAGGAAAAATCCACATCATTATTGGAACGAATTTTTGATTGGTTATAAAGTTTGCATTAAATCCGAGTGAAAATTCAAATTATGCAACCGAAGAGATCATCTAGCATGGTCTTAATCACTGGATATTGGATATCAGTAAAAATAACTAGGTAAGAACAAGTATTCAATAAGTGGTTAATGGTGGTAATGTGTAGAAGTGTAGAGGTTAAATGGCTGGAGGATGGTTGGATGGATAGACTGAAGGCTGCACTGCTGCAGGTAATCGCGGCAGAGGTTAACCCGATGTGAGCAGATTGTTAGGTCTGACCTCCCGGCGCAGGTCTACCTCGTCCGAGGCACTTGACTTGTTCAAATCTACGATAAAATGTTCGAGCACAGGTAGGCATTTCAATTGAACACTTGGTAAGTTAGTCATTAAAGCGGACGTTTTACTATGTGACTTCAGATAGGGCGCTGGTGGCATAGAGTTTTTTTTACTTGTTATTGCATTGCGTGAAGCGAACCCACCGGTTAGTAACCAAATCGGCACATGCTTCGGGTTTTCAATTCACCAGGGTCACCCAGGCGTTGTGATTTTAATCCTCTTCTAGTTACATCTTCCATTATTGCACAAGCAACATTTTTCTCTGATAATGTAGAAGGAATTCAAATATTGTGAGGTAATTCGTCGTATCCCGTAAGTGTTTGTTTTCTTTACACAAAATTATGAATGCAATTATGCGTTCAAAATTGAAGTGGAAGAAATAAACCTCAATGTGATTTTTCAAACTTCGGCCCCTGATTGAAAGATTTAATGAAAAGAATGGTACAATTGATTGTTAGCAATATTACAAAAAAGCTGCCTTAAAATGAATTAATTATACCAGAAGTACGCTATGAATAATTTCCGCAATATTAGATCCCGAGCGAGCAGCTAATTCGGATAAATGTGAAAACAAACTTTATCCATACGACAAAATTTACACGCGAATTCGCAATAAAACTTTTTACAAATACGTGATTGCGGTTGCAGTCTCGAAGGCGTACATACACTTGCGGTTGGCGCGAAATAATACCGACCACTTTCACCAATTTAACTGAGCAAGGGCTAAGAAAATAGGATTCAAATGTGCAAACCCGCAAAATGGCGAAGTGAAATGTTTGGTCAGCGTTAAATTTAAAGTTGAGCTAAATTATTCCATTGAGCTTTTAAGTATCCGAGTGATCATAGAAAAATTAGATGCATTGATAGCGAAACCAAAATCATAAATTTATTTACACACGCGCGATAAAAAAGTCAGGTGGTTGATGGATTTTAGGATCAAACCTAAAACATCATTGAAATAATATTAACTTTTTATTTCAAACTTTTAAAATTTATAAATTTTCACTTTTTGAACTGTAAAGTTTCTATTTTTTTTAATTTTATTTATTAATATCATAATGTTTTAAAAAAGTAGCGAAAATGTTACCTTTCTGGGGTACTGCGTCACAAATTCTAAAATCTAGGAAAAACATACCTTGTACACTTTTTAAAGTTTGTAAACTTTGCAAAATTTACAAACTTATAAACTATAAATAGTAAATTGTAAAGTGTAAACTATAAATAGTAAATAAATAAACTATAAATAGTAAACCGTAAAGTGTAAACTGGAAAGTGTAAACTCCCAAACAGTGCGACAGGTACAGTATGAAAACCATTATAATACATTGAGATTGTATAGATGAATAAATAAATAACATTAAAATACACAGAAAATAAAAAAAAAGATATCGGTCATATCAATAAATTGAACTCAGGACCTCTGTATAACCAGGACAACACTCTATTCACTGAGCTAATGAGACCTAATTATAATAATATTAATTCTAGATTTCCCATATAAATAAAAATTGGATTGCTATATCCGAGACACTATCTAGATTGCAAATATTTTCGGGTAGAACTTTACAATCATACAAAAAGATAGCATCTAAAAAAGTATGATAATATAAATAATTCTTAAAACTTAAGCGTGATAGCGATACAAATAATTATGTCTCATTACCTCAACGGTTTGAGTTTTGTTCCGGTAAGACAGAGGTCCTGTGTTCGATTTACAAATGCGACCGATTCCTTTTTATTTTCTGTGTCTTTTTCTGCTTCATATTTCATTTGAGATTTGTTAATTACGATAAGGCTTAAATGAGTAGTTCAAAATAATTGAATTTATTTAATTTCTGTTTAATAAATAATAAGAACATTGACTTGATTGATTTTCAGTTAAATTGAGGCAGTTGCCGTAAGTATTGAAATTACAATATACTGCATGCGTGTCATTAGACTTCAAACAGGAGTAACCATCGTCAAACGCAGTCAATTCACTTCGCAGTCGAATAATCCCCTGTCTATTACAGGCGGTAATTTCCACCGATGCGTTCCACACGTTTCGATTATCTTGTTTTAATAACATTAACCTCTGGGCTGCAGCGTGATGTTGTATAATAAACAACCGCCATCCCGCCACGAACAGGGGCGAACTGACCACTAGAATGGGCCTGAACATTTTGGAATAGGCCCTTTTACAAGTCAATTTTTTTTTCTCCTTTTTGTGTCATTTCCTATCAGAGGATGGCTGTCACAACGCAATGTTCACCTTGCTGGATTTAGTTCGAAACAATTCTGTAGAAATGCATTTTTTTTTGCTGCTCACATATGGTTTTTAATATCTGAAACAAAATGATTTCTGCAACATCGTTCGGTCTATATTGATATGTTTGAATATTTAGTTTCGGTTTAATAGCTTGTAATTGTGTTTATGCTGTAAAAGTTTAGCATTTATTTAATATGACGGAATTCCAACTGCATATCCCATACATGAAATTGAATAAAGCGTCTTTTTGAGTTACTCATTTTCCCATCACCTAAACCAAAGGACTATAAGAATAACACAATTAAAGCGATGTGGAAGTATTTCGTGATCAAAAAGTCTGTCCATTCAGGCCATAAATTTCTATTAAAGGAAATTATTTCATCATTATTTCATTTTGATCAAATGGAATGGCTATATAGATACTTTTAGTATCGCCCTGGTGAAAGACAACCATTTAAAATTGAAACGTTTAAGAAATGGCTTTAGCCGTGCTTTTTAGCCAGGTACTTCCTCACTTTCCCCTTCCCCATCTCCTTCCCCTTCCCACAATCTTCAGCCTCACAACATCCCAATTGGGGATGCCATGGTCTCACTGGTTCCAGACGGTTGGGAGCAGTTGGGACTCTTGTGTGGTACTCACATGAAAATTTAAAAAAAGCAGTTTAAGGGAGAGAGAGAGAGAGGCGTTAAATTTGCAGTATTTTCATTGGCTCTCTCGGAACTAGAGCCAAAAGGTACTAAGTCAAAGGCACACCGGCTTCCATTTAAATCTACGTGGAAGGCACTTCTAGCATCTATTCTCTATTCTTTGGCCATACTATATATATATCGATTTATTTCCTACCTGTTTCAAAAGCATTTGATAATTTAAAGAAAACTGATGATGAGTGACTTACGTAATGATCAATGGTAGGTAAAAACAATAAAGTGAAATTCAATTAATATGTAAATACAAATTGATTGAAATTTTAAAATATTCGATTCAAAAATGAATATTAATATATGATAAATGCTACAACTTTATTAATATATTCTAAAAGGAGTGGAGGCGAGTTGACAAGAAAAAGGAGTTGATTTTGATGGTCGATTTATAAGAAATGAAATTAATTTAACTTGAATGAAATTGGCGTGGTTGGTACGATTTTATTTTATCTTATACAAATGGTGAATTTTATTTACATATTCGTATAGTTGGCCGATTCCTACGCATATAGGGAATTATCGTAGCTGGTCAAAATTCTGAATACCCCGTTATAACCATTCTAAGCAACTAAGTTCGAATAGTGATCTACTGTGAACTCGCACCGTGCGTTTCTTGATCGTTAATCGTTGAATGTGGTAAAACTGACAATAATGTTTTTCCCAGCACGTAAGGCATATTAAAACCAATTTTATCATTTTAAGCCCCAGAAATTTAACTCCTAGGAAGACTCAGTTGGTCAGTCCGGCCCTGCGTTCGCGTCGCTTCGTGAAGTGTGAGATCTCCCTGGTCGGGGCCGGGCCCTGATCGTGCTCCCTGGCTGAGCCATATTAGGGAGTGAATGATTCCACGGGCCCCCAGGGTCTCCCCGGGTCTCCCAGGGTCGGCTGCTGCTCCGTGATGCTTGCTTCATCCCAACAGACACACCCTGGATACTCGCCGTACCTGTATGGGTGGAGGAGAACTCAGAGGGGAGCAAACAGGAATGATAATGAATCGTGAGATCTGATTGCGGAAGATTGAAATACAATAATATTGTTATTTTTATAAACAATAATTATTAATCTAAAACACTCATCCAAATTGAAAAAACCTTCCGAGCAAAGTTAAATGTATTCATTTTTCAAACGATTTTTTGACAAAGATAACATATACGAGTACATATACATATGTCACATATTGAGGAACCCTTGTGGATAATGAAATAGAATGTACCTGTAGGGTATGGCTACCCTTTGTACTTATATTTGTACAAAAAATATGTGTTAAATTTGAATTCGAACTTTAAATTTAAATAAGAAATTTTGAAATATGAATCTAGAATTTAGAATTTAGAATTTAGAATTTAGAATTAAGAATTTAGAATTATGAATTTTGAATTTTGAATTTTGAATTTAGAATTTTGAATTTAGAATTTTGAATTTAAAATTTAGAATTTAGAATTTAGAATTTAGAATTTAGAATTTAGAATTTATAATTTAGAATTTAGAATTTAGAATTTAGAATTTAGAATTTAGAATTTAGAATTTAGAATTTAGAATTTAGAATTTAGAATTTAGAATTTAGAATTTAGAATTTAGAATTTAAAATTTAGAATTTAGAATTTAGAATTTAGAATTTAGAATTTAGAATTTAGAATTTAGAATTTAGAATTTAGAATTTAGAATTTAGAATTTAGAATTTAGAATTTAGAATTTAGAATTTAGAATTTAGAATTTAGAATTTAGAATTTAGAATTTAGAATTAAGAATTTAGAATTTAGAATTTAGAATTTAGAATTTAGAATTTAGAATTTAGAATTTAGAATTTAGAATTTAGAATTTAGAATTTAGAATTTAGAATTTAGAATTTAGAATTTAGAATTTAGAATTTAGAATTTAGAATTTAGAATTTAGAATTTTGATTTATTTAGAATTTAGAATTAAGAATTTAGAATTTAGAATTTAGAATTTAGAATTTAGAATTTAGAATTTAGAATTTAATTTAGAATTTAGAATTTAGAAATTTAGAATTTAGAACTCAGAATTAAGATATAAATTAACGTTTTTCGATTTTCAATTTTCAATTATGAACTTCGAATAGCGGATTTTAGACTTTTGATTATTAAACTTTTAATATTGAATTTCGTTCTCTGAATATTGAATTTTTAATATGTATCCCGCATCACTTTGTTGATGTTCAGTTAGTAGTGACTACGAAGTAATTCATTTGTTTACAAAAAGCACCCTTGTTCCAGTATCTCATTCCCTTCGACAACATCGTCCTTATATTCATACTTATTAGAATGTTGATCTCATATGTTTTTACCACTCCAGACTCAGGGACCTTAATTATATTGCAGCCTATTTCTGTTCGTCCTTCCATGCAAAAACTAAAAATTAATCGTCATGTATTTATTTATTTACGTACTTCGCAATGAAGTGTCTAGAAAGTTAATTATTAGTTGATAGGTAGCAATAAATGACCATTGTATAGACACATTTTTTTTAATATGCTTGTTTGTAGATGTAGCCTCATGTTTTACAAGAGTAATGCGTAGAGCGGTTCTGGAATTACTAAGTCCAGAACGAGAACCTGATTCAGTATTTATTGAATCAAGTGAGCATTTCGATTACTGTAGATGCAGATAAATTACCACTAAGATTATTCACTTTGATCTGTAAGATAATCCTATTTGCATTATGTAAATCTGATGGAGATTACGTCGAAGAGTAATTCAAACAAATTAACATCGCTCGGAATCAAAGTCAGTATAATATTACATATACCCACATTGAATACATTATTATATGCACACGTATGGAATTCGCGGAAAGGATCAAATCATAACATATATTTTAACTACACTATTAAAACAACATCTCCCAAACAAAATAAAATTCTCAATGATAAAGTTTTTGTCTACAAATGTGACAAAAATTCGCACTCTCGCAACTATAAGTCAAATTATGTCAAACTGAGATAATGGCGTTTATTCTTTTTATATGTGCTTTTTTATTGTTTGAATTTTGTTAAACTGTCACAGTCTACCGTTATTTAGAGCTCTAAATAGTAAATGATTCCATTGTTTTTCATGTTTTCAAAATGTAATATGTAGGTTTTGACGGCCTTCATGGTCGAGGGGTAAGGATGTCGTCTACGAATCCGTAGGTCACTGGTTCAAATCCCGGCGTGCGAAAGTAAATTTTATTTAATTAATTTGTGCTGTTCCAAAATTAATTAATTTAAAAATAATATGTAGTATATTTGCGCACGTTCCAGATTGGAAGATAGTTTCAGTATCGCCCTGGTGAAAGACCACCATTCAGAATGGAAACGTTGCTTTTAATTGCTTTTAGCCATGTTTGGCGACTATATCTGAATAGCCAGGTATTTACCCACCTTCCTCTTCCCCTCTCTAATACTTTCAGCCACACGACATTCCCTAATTGGGATGCCATAGTCTCACTGGCTCCAGACGGTTTTGAGCAGTTGGGACGTTTGTGGGGTCATATAAAAATAATAAAAAAGGTACATAAATGACATAATGATCTATTCATGAATATCCACGAAGTTAATTATCCCTGCAATTGGGGAATTGCATATTCATATACTTTGTTCACCACGGTTCTCCTAGGGATTTCGATGTTTTTATACGAAGATGTTTTTTCTTGGGCCAAGATCTCTATCTCTTAACGCGCGTTATATTGACGATTAACTAGCCATCTTCTATCACGTTATGGAAAGTAGTGGTGTCTATAGAAATACTGTAACTTGTTTTTTTCTTCTCTTTCTTTATCTTAAATTATGTTTTAATATTATTATACCTTATTAAACAAATTAATATGCTACCCACTTTACCCACATTTACCCACTTAATGCAAATTTTATAAATGTGATCATTCTAATACTCTGTGAAAGGTTTGAAACAATAAATAAATAAACTGCATATTTTGACTCTCCTTATAAAATCTATGGAAAATCAAACGCCTCTACGCGGGCGAAAATTATTATTTTTTTTTTAAACGTAATGCTTATCACTCCCTAGTTATAAAAGCATTGTCTGAAATTAAAGCTTACTTTGTAATACGATTCCATTATGTGAATTTAATGTCGGTATCGGGTTACTAAATGATGCCCTTATCTGTAAAAAATGCACGTGTTTAATTAAATAACAATTCAATTGGCCTAATTTATTACAAAATAATTTTCGAATCTCCAATGTCACAAGTGCGAGGTTTTATTACCCGTTTTAAGGATACAATATAGCATCCTTTTGATAAAATATTAATCACCACGAAATTCAAGTAGATAAAAAGATGAGGAAGACTTGTATCAGGTAAATACAGGTAGTTGGGACCTTTACAAAGGTATATAATATTCATATGAAAATATCGGGTAGCAATGCTTTTCCAGCCTTTAAATAGGACCAACGTAAATGGTAGAACTACCTACTAAGTATTTCAGTGTAATTGGGGTTGTTATAACGAGGAAAATTAAAACTTCTTGGGTCGCAACATAGAAAAGACATCCTCGGGGGTTAGGCGGGTTCACTGTTCGAAGGCTGCAAGGTAGTAGATGCCACCCAACCGGAAGAGAGGCCGCTTTAATTGATCCCTCAGAGTGGCAGTAAATTGCACGAGGATGCTTTTATTATTGTCATTTCAATGTATTCAATTTGACTACTTTGTATTTTCTCAGCTATGCACAGAAATTAGGACGACATTAGTATGAATCGATTAAAACATGTACGAAATATGCCTAAATTATTGTCCTTGTTAGCCCAAATATATTTTTTAAGATTATTGTGCGACATGCATTAAAAAAAAAATAGTGAAGTTATAAACCTTAGTGTCATATATATCAAACGGCAAAGGCGAAGTATCAGTTTCGGGTCCAACATGATTGCTCGCAGCTTTTATAAATGCAAAATAATGTAAAAAAATACTATTCATTGCATTCTGCACGAACCTATATACCCGTGAGACATGGTGTCACAACCGAAACAGCTCGATGGAATGATTCCGAATCCAATAACGCCTTTTGAATTATATGTTGATATTGGAGATACAACCACTCATCGGCAATGTTCACGGAGCAACGAATGGATGAATTCGCGGGCCTGATGAGACACCGGGTCACAGGAGCCAGAATACGGCTAATGGGCTCTGACAACTAGTACCAAGCGCCACTCCCCGGCGAACGATTGGCCAGAAATCACACAGGACCACGTCCAACATTACTGTTCTTTGTTTATTTTTAATTTATTTAATTTTTTGCTACATACTTTTACATTATTATTTTTTTATAAGTTAGTATACTAGTATTCTTTACCTTGTACTTTTTGATTGAATTATATATATACACACAATATGTATAACCATATGGGAAGTGTGGTATTACATCAACCTCTCGATTTTCTGAATTTAATTTAATTTATGGGATTACCCCGCTATCAGGTTTGAAGTAAAATGAAAAGTAAAAATATTTTTTTTATTAAACAGAAGTCATGCTTAAAGTCATCTTGTTTAAATTCGTGTTTGTTATTTTTGTATGTGAATTTTTCGTTTACATAGGGTTTTAAATAAAATGCACTTGTTTCGATTTTCTATTGATATTTTAATAAATTAATTATTTGTGGTTCTGGAATAAATGTGAATTTTAAACAGTTGTAGTGGCAAAATAAAACTCGCACGTGTAACTCCGGGCATGGTGTCTCCCCTACGAAAAATATTGGGAGTCACCTTCTAGAAATCTCCATGCTCCCAAGGATGATACTTGTGTCCCAGAGCTCTGAAATTACAAGTAATGTTTTAGTCATATTAATTTGGCGATATTTTAAATGTAATTTCGAAAAAAAGACTATAATATTTACCCGGTCATCGGACACATGCGACCATTGCAATCGAAGGTATCAATAAGCTTCAAGTCTTCATCGGACAATTTAAATCCAAACACATCCTTGTTCTGCGCGATGCGAGACTTGGTCACTGACTTGGGGATGACGATGTGGTCTCGCTCAATTTGATACCTGTTGGCCATCAAATACGTATTTAATTAAAAATAAAATAATCATCCTGATTACAAAATTTTGGTAAATTATCTCGTTAAGGCCGGCATTCATTATACGAACCCGAAACCGACGGCGGACTTATCCGTGTGTGCCCAAACACTACACTCAAGGGATCGCGGGTGACTGGTTGACCGCGGAGTAAAATTTGGTCGATTCCAATAATTACGATTGTACGAGTATATAGTTATTATTCCAACATTTTAAATGAGTTACGAATGAAAAAAAATATATCCTGGTCGTAGGACAAAATAGTTTTGCTAGATTCTTGTGTTAAGATCTGTTAACATCTGTTACGATTGTGTTATTTTAAAAAATTTTAAGGATTTTCTTATAAGATTCTTGTTAGAAGTCTAGAATATCTTTTAAAATTAAGATAAAAAGTAGCTCCCAACCATAAAAAGGTTTGGAATCCTTTTACTATACGAACCGTCAATTGCTACTCAGTCATTCACCGACTACGCTGTATGTCGTACCGCACCCCCTTCATCAAGAAAAGCAAAAGTTAGTTAAAACTTTGATTGCTTAAACTCATATTTTATTCTCAGACAAATATTCCACGTTGTGGACACCCTTCTAAATGAAATGAAAAGTTAAATTGATTTTGTCTTTTATTTTCTATAGGCAGACCAATCTCATAGCATTGAAATTCTATGTCTGCCAAATTTGGACTGTTATCTTCCAAAGGCATTTCAGGATGATAGAGAAAGAGTTAAAAATGTCACTGAGCATTGAGCATTCCATTAATGCCCGTGTATATTACTCGTAAATATCATAATCGTTGGATGACAATTACCTGATGACAATTTGGGCGGGTGTCTTCTTGTATTTTTGAGCGAGAGATTTAATTTTGGGATCTTCTAGAAGCAGGGGCTCTCCGGGCTTTGCCCATGGCCTGTCTGGGGAGCCCAGGGGGCTGTAGGCTGTCAAGAGGATCCCGTTGTCCTTGCACACTTTGGACAGCTTGGACTGATTGAGGTAGGGGTGGCATTCGACCTGAAATCCAAATAGGCAAGTTAAACAACAAACAATTATTTCAAACAAAGTATCTAAATTTGTAGATATCCAAGTAAAGTAATAGGTATCCAACTCTTTCGTTATACTCATAAATCGTATCAATCGATTGATACTTCGGTAGTTTTATTGAATACTGTTGGACTACTCTTAATCTAAAAGCTAGATTTTAAATACTATTTTCCCAGTTCCAACAATTACCATAAAAACACAAATCCACAATTATTCACATTAAACACGAACATTTCTCCGGTCCTTCCTAATTTTTATATACTTTTTTTATGACTATTCATTCGGAAAGCACTAATTTTTGTTCAGAAGTGGAACTTCAGATCACACATTGGTTTGTTAGTAGAAGTATGTAGTTACTTTTATCTAGGATTGCCTTCCTCTTTTCAAGATTTCGTCTTTTCTTAGCCTAAACTTCTTATGAATATAAAATATATCTACTTGTACAACGTAAATTTTTACCCTATTTCTCCATTCTCTGAATGAATGGCCAAGAACGCTTGAAGAACAAACAACACCCATGAAGGGTTTGCAGAGAAAAAATAATTGCAAGTGATTTTTGTTGTTGTTTGTATTAAGGCTTACCTGGTTAGTGGCGGGTTTGATGGTGCTATTTTCGACAACCCTCTTCAGTTGAGTGGCGTTGAAGTTGGAGATGCCGATACTGCGGACCAGGCCCGAGGTCACCAAGGTCTCCATGACCTTCCAGGTGTCCAGGTAATCCACATCGGAGAACTGGATCTGTTCATTTACGGTCGGGAACAATTCACCGTCTTCCTGTAAATAAACATAAAAAATGTCCGGTTCGAACATCAGGTCTACCTTTTCCGAAAAAAATGCTTTGCATAAAAATTCTTTTATGTTGAGAGTTTTTGACTTGTGATAGTATTTTAAAAAATGCTTTTATAGTACCAGTAAGGAAAAAAAAAATTTAACTTTTCATTCGATTTTGCATATCTAGCATTTATTTTTGATATTTTTCCATGACTAATTTTAGTTACCTATTAATGGTATCAGTATTCGATATGGAGCAATGCAAGTGACCTGATGCAAGTTATTGTTTTAGTTAATTACGTTTCAGCTGCTATAATGAATATTAATATATGAACACCTATAATAATGCTGTACTGTAGTTTAATACCTATAAGATCAATGCAATTGTAGTAATTGTCGGAGAATGACGTTTTCAAATATTTTATGGTCGGTCATGGTGATTTTGATTTTGCCATCAATATCCAATTTTCTATATTGATTAATGATTGTTGATAATTTTCAAGGGTAGATGTTCATATTAACCTTGTATCCATATGGCGCGTGGATGAGGTAAAGATCCAAATATTCAAGACCCAGATCTGAGAGAGTTTTCTTGCAAGCTGGAACCACCAAGTCAGGGCGGTGGAAAGTATTCCATAACTTGGATGTGATGAATAATTCTTCCCTGTTACAAGAAAAACAAAAAAAAATTACTTACAAACAAAATTGCTGTATGTAAGAATAACGCTTTTTCTACAATTATTCAAACCGTTAATTATCCGAGGATAAGAAAAACAATTAATTATTCCTTAGTATTCTATCGAAACTATTTACAGGTTTTAAAAATCTATTATCGACAACTATGAAACCGAAGGTAGCGGAATCAAATCCCGGCAACCGCAAATACATTGTAACGAATTAATTTATATTATTTCACGATTAATTTATGAAAAATACCAGTTTATTTGCGGCACGTTCCAGAGTGAATACTATCAATGTCATTCGTAGTGAAATACAACCATTCAGAATCAAAACGTTTTGAAATGGCTTTAGCCGATTTTGGTTACCAAATCTGAATAAACCAGTAATTCCCCGCCTTCCTCTTTCCCATCTCCTTCCCTTCCCCACTACCTTCAGCCTTACAACATAGCACAATTGGGAATGCCACTGGATCCAGACGATTGGGAGCAGTTAGGACTCTAGGGCGTTTTCACATAAATTAAAAAAAATATGTATTTTAAAAAATCCGCTGAGCCATCGTGACAACCTTAATATCCATCGTGTTCATTGAGTGCAAACTGGGATTCAATTTAAAGATTTATTTAATGTCACTTCTTATCATTCTCTCCGCAAACGCTGTCATATCGCTTTAGTTTGCACAATCTATTTAAATCATTGAAGCGTATCATATTTCAAGCAAATTTTTAGATTTGTTCTAAAAATTATGGCCTGCGGATGAGTTTGCATTTTTTTAATATGAAATATTTGGTACGTGTTTGTTTTATGACGAACTTGTTACAACAAAAAATGTGAGATTAAACAGTCTACAAATCGTTATCTCTATAAATATTCGCTACTATGAAATATCAAATTGAGGATGTTACCAGATTTGATTAAGAAGTGACATTAATGAGATTGTATTGATCTTATTGTAATAAATACTGTTTTAAAATTTTTCATTATTCATTTCGATAACATTGTATAAGTGGGTGAAGTGAAGATGATAATGTCGTTCGTTCGATTGAAGGAGTAATTGATTGAAATCAGTTAGCGATCTAATAATGAATTTATAGCCGCACGTCAGAAGTGTTGTGGCAATATGATAACTTCGAATAGATCGTGTCAAATGATAAAAAAAATCGAGATATATGAATCTCTCGTAATTAAAGTCAATATGCTGCATATCTAATCTAAATATTGCTTGACATTGGGGAAATTCCAGTTAACTCTGTTATAACCTTGGAATGGAAATTTTTGAACTTTTTAAGTAACCCAATTTAAAATAGTGTTTAATTGTGGAAGAGGATAATACTGTGTTTACTAAATAAAACAAACGCTTTGTTTTCAAGGTAAAATTAAAAACTCTTAATTATTTTTTTTAAATTTTATCCTGATGAAGCTTGGAATAAGCGAAACCGGTTGGTGTTGATTTAAAAATAAATTTGTGGTTTAAAAAAGTGTTTAATTTATTTAATAAATGTGTCAAACCAGAAAGTAATTGCTTTCTACGAAAATATGACATTATATTATTAGCCTCATAATTTTTTGTTATGAATTTAAATAGAAAAGAAATGTATTGAAACAAAATAATTTAAAAAATAAACGTCTTTCACTAAGAATATAAAATAAAAAAAAGCTAACGGTCGCAACTGGGATGCGAATCTAGATCTTCTAGTTTCACCGGGACAAGTGCCTTTACCAATTGAGCTATCGACACCTATTAAATTCGGTATTTTTTTCAATCTCATACTTTCCTTTAAGAATTACTAACATTATCATTAATTATTAACAATATTTTATGCCTGTCATCTTTTGGTGTAATTGCAAAGCTCAACGAATTATCTTTTTATTTTCTGTATAATTGTCTATTTCATATTTTCATTGAAAGTATTACGATTTAATAATATTACAATGATGTTTATAAGCTTTAATAATTTTTATAATAATTTTACAATAATTCTTATTATTTTATCCTAAAAAATCAAATATTAAAATAATGTTCAATTTATTTTTAATAACTTATTGAAGTTTGTAAACCTCATTGTAATATTTTAATCATTGAAGAAGATAATATAAACACATCTCAAATAAACCACGAAACCGTTCAAGTAAATTGAACTGGTCTCATTAGCTAACTTGCTTAAGCGGTCAGCCCGGATAGGTAGAGATCCTGGGTTCGAGTCCCAGATGCGACTGAAATCTTTTTAATTTCTGTTGTTTTTTTCGGTTTCGTGGTTCATTTGGGATGTGTTAATATTATCTTCTTCAATGATTAAAATATTAAAATAATGTTTTGGTGTTTGCTTTTGAGTTTAGTTTAAAAAATAGTTTACCTGGTGACAACTCCTGCATCAATCTTGGTCTTTAGAGCGGCTCCGACTTCCTTTTCGTTGCCGTAGACGTGTGCACCATCGATGTGCCTGTAGCCCAGATCAATAGCAGCCTCCACGGCAGTCTTCACTTCACCAGGGGGAGACTAAAAAAATAACAAGCCTAATATTTAACAACAACATTTTTTTCAACAATAATTCTTCACAACAAATGCTCAACAGTCACAACTATTCGTGACTACAATTCTTCGCAGTATTATGTTTAATAAAACTGCTTATACCAAGGTACTAAACTCTACGAAGAAATCCCACTATCCTTTAAAAATCACTACAACCATAATAAATTAAAAAATCAAATAAAATACTGAATAAGTTTCATAGGGAGAGATCTGAAATAGAATATATATTCACACCAAATACATACTAACACCAAATGCACTCAACTGCACTTAAAATACCTCACCTTAGAATTATTTTTATTTTTTTCATCAATTTAATATAATGTAATTTAATATTTTGTAAATGAAATCCTCAGCACGGGAAATCTCAGTGAGGATATCATTATTCGTTATTTTGTTTTGGAAAAAATACGATAATAGAACATTATTATTATTATTATTAATGCATAATTAAAAATTTATTAAAATATTAAAAATCATATTAAATAACAAATTGTAAAATATTTTAATTTATCATAGTTATATAATCGTATATAATTTTTTTTTATTCAACTTATTTACAATAAGAAGCAAGTAATTCAGTTGGAGGAGACATTAAATAATGCATTTAAATTGAGATTTCACAAAAATTATACATACACATAAAAATCACAAGAACCACATGACGCCATGTTCAAAGTTATTTGATGTGATATTTGCCAATAGGTACTGCAAACTCTATGACGTCATATAACCATTTTTCCTATTTTTAAAGAACCCAAACTAAGAACCTATAAGCTATTTCCTAAAATAAAAAAATAAATAAAAACACATTATTTTGTGTTTCCCCCGACTGAAAGAGTTTATTTTATTTTTTTCGTTGGCAGTACCTATCGGCAAATGTCACAGACCATAACTTTTAACATGGCCTGTTGTGATTTTTAAAATTTTTACACGTATAATTTTTTTGCGAAATTGTTATTTTGATTGCACTATTTGGTATCTCCTCCAACTGAAATAGCCGTTTCTTATTGGAATTAAGTTCCATCAAAATGTTTTTATAAAACTAAAATGCGTATTTAGAACGTTATACGATTGTAAAAGATTACCTTTTATTTAAACAAAATAATGAAATACATTATTTTTGTATCTCTTTCAGTAAATGTTATTGTGAAAATGTTTTTTTTTATGTCGCAATGTTTGATTGTGTTTTTAATGCAATTCAGATTCAGGTAAAAGAATATTGATAAGTATATTTACCTTCCATGTTCCCAATCCCAGGATTGGAACAATTCTCCCATTGTTGAACTTCAGCGTCGGAATAGAAGTCGCCATCTCAGAAACTGTCACTTCGCTAATGTTCAAAATTCAAAATAATGAACACCGTCAACCGAACCGGGAAGTGGACTGCGAGAAGTACGAGGTTTCAGCCGCAGTGCTGTAATTTGTTGATAAACCCGCAAACTAAATACTCGCAGCTACGATACGTTTTATACCATTCACGCGAGATTAGAATAGGGTCAAGTTTCCAGTTATCAACATGGCATTGTATTATAATATACCTTCAGTTGTCTCTTTTTTGTTTTTTATGCCAAAAAAATTTCACCGACATATTTAAAGTATAGGTACTCGAATAGATACTTTTTTTATTGGTTCTCTTTTGTTCATCTGGAGCCATTTGAAAAAAGCATACAAGTATATTAATTTTTTTATTATTGAAAATTAATACATTTTTATCAAATTTACAACACTGCACTTCTCTTTTAAGCCATGCCTATATAGAGAAAGTGTTACAATAAAATGAAGCCTGAACATTTCCAAACCATTGTTTACCTGATGATGTTACAGAGCTGGTGGTTTACATTATGGAAAGAGTGTATAGTGACAAGTTTTGATTTAGAAGTTATAATAAATATAACATAATATAATCCCCTTGGAAACGGAAAGTAAATAAAAGGAAAATATTTCTTCAAAAGATGCGTACTCACTTTGTCATAATTAAAAAAAGAAACAGGTTTGCTTTGTTGAAACCCCTGTTTTAAATATAAAAATATCTACATGCTTCAGAAACAAATCTTCCCTCATCAGGATAAACAGTATACTATAAATAAGCTATTTTTAATTAATTACTTACCTAATTCATCACTTATTTTTAAATTTTGTTTACGTTTGTAATTTGTTTTATTTCCTTATTATCTGTCTATACTTGTCATTATTTTTAGTACATTGTTTATCTTGATGAGGGAAGATTTGCTTCTGAAATATGTAGATATTTATATATTAAAAATAGTGGTTTAGACAAAATAATTCTTACCAATTTAGAATTAAATTATCATTACTTTATACAAAATAGTATCTATCTACTAACTAAATAAATATCTGTTACATTTAATGCCTAATTGAGTTTTTTTTTTAAAAATAAATGTATTAGATTATTGCAAATTTCATTAAAAAAGTACCTACCTATTTCTGTTTTTACTGTAAATATTTTTCAGTTCTTTGAAATGTGGTGTTGTTAATCTTATTACGTTTTAACAAATTATTCACCAATACAACTTCACTGTAATAAAAACTGTGGTAAAATGATTAGGGTCGCATATTTAAGTCGAAAATTGTTGTAATGTTTTTCATAAGCAGGTTCGAGTCCTGTCGGCGACATTTATCTTTTCTCGGAAGCCCCTTTGCGCTATGCACAAAAATCTTGTCTTAAAAACTTTAGTTTATATATATATTTATTTCTTGCTAAAGCAATCCCGATGAGTTTCAAAACTCATTTTAGGACGGGAGGAATTTACAATACATAAGTAGGAGATAGTACATACAAGTTTATCAATTAATAAATATTTGACAAGTCAAAACATTTTTCACCAATAAAATGTAGACATAATTTGTCTCGACGCCATCTATTGAGGGATTTTGCCGTTATAAGCCTTCCTCATACTAATGAAGTTGGTTGTTTACAGGTGAAATATAATAAAAAACAGTAATTATTGAATAAAACACTAGTATATATTGATTAACTTGGCGGGTTTGCGATAAGCCGACGTAGCTCAACGGTAGAGCATCTGACCGGCAATCAGAAGGGTGCAGGTTCGAGTCCTGTCGGCGACATTTATCTTTTCTCGGAAGGTTTTTTCAATATGGATGAGTGTTTCAGGCTAATAATTATTGTTTATAAAAATAATTATTGGGTATTATTAGTTTGAGTTGCTTGTTACTTAATTGAAAATTTGTCTAAAAATATAATTGTTGATGGAGAGTCCAAAATGGAGACTTCCAACCATCATTAACCAATATTATTTAATCATCATCAATTAAATCCTTTACTGATTACTAAGAGTGCTCATCATGATTATAATTAATTGATTAAAATCAATTACAATTTCATCTTATCTTTACCTATTTCTATAATATCTAAATAAAAATATTCAAGAATGACTTTACGGCTTTCGAGGCTTGCGCTCTGTCCACAGTGTTTGGAAAGTCGTGGAAAGCTTTCAATCACATTTTAAAAGTTCATGTCGAAGAAATCTTCTGTAGATATATCTTTTTATTTTTATTTTGTATTTTATTTTATTTTTTAATTTACTGTTATATTTGATTATAGATATTATATTATATTATTTTTGTAAAGTAAGAATGACGTGTACTGTAAATGATTAACATATTATAGTGTTTCGTGTACATCTCACCAGGAGAACCTGTGCTGAGGTCCTCACCTGTTTTTTAATGTAGTGATGTTGTGAATTGATTATAGGCTAAAGATTCTTTTTATAAAATTATGAAAAAAAGAAAAAAAAAAGACAATAATTATATTTAATGTAAACGGTACATATCTAAAAATTATATTTGATTAATTATGTTAAAGAATTCTGCGCGGGTTGTTTCAATAATATTGGCATGTGATAATAAAGTTTAATTGCGTTTGACTTAAAATGTCTTTGTGCGTTGGTGATATATTTTAATGTGAGGTTAAGGGTGTGGTTATTATTGAAGATTGAGATTACAAGGGAATATTTAAATCGGATTTGAAAAGACGAACGATCGCGGATTTAGCGTAATGTTGTCTAATTATGGTAACGTATAAAAGCTTGAAATTTTCAGAAGAGACTGTGAACTATATAAATATTAATTGTTCTGTTTTAAATAGGTAATGTAAGATTGTATTAATTAATAAAATATCTTCTTTTTGAATGGTTATCCCACAGATACACCATTTTTAATTATATTGAGCTATGGGAAGAGCTTTTGTTTTCCTAAAAATGACCAACACTTTCCCATTTTAACTACTCTTTACTGAACACTTTGTATAGTAAATTGTTATACTGTTCGATCGAAAGATTAGATATACCGTTATCTTATATCGAACAATCAAAGGATGATGGTGAAATAATCCACCTAATTAGATGTGTAATACAACAGATAATATTAAAAAAAGGAAGTTTTTTCCTACCGTATAGTTATTGACATTTTATATAACATTTAAAACGTTATTTCCCATTTCCAGGAAACTGTTCATTCGGCAGCCATCTTAGAGTATATTATTACTCTAAGGCAGCCATGCAATTATGGCAAATGTTTTGTTTGATTTTAATTTTAAACTAATTATGTTTTATTTATTTTGGAACGTTTTTCGCATTATGTAAAATGAAGAAAAAAAATGATAACAAAAATTTAACCCGATCCAACAATTTGATAGTTTATACGCCTTCTTTCAAAACTTGGCCTGTAGGCTGCGGCACTGGCCTTCGTATCTATTGCGACCTTAACAAATTAAGATAAAAATACGATTATTGTTATTTAATATGTATAACAAATAATAATGATAAATGATTAACTTTTGAAAAAAGTTGTGGTTGATTCGGAATGTGCCATACACGCTTGGTAAAGTCTTTTCAGGGCATGAATCCATATTTTGAATGCGCGTTAATATCAAATTATCTTCTCACAAATTATAAGAACGAATATAGATGGAAAAAATACGAAATACACATTAACGGCCGTTCTTCCCAACTTTTCGAGTGATCAATCTGAGGCCCTGATCAATCAAGTGTTTTGTTGGGCATTTGCTCTGTTTGTCTGTTTCCAATAATTTTTTATCGTAAATTGTCTATGGATGTGCCCGCCTACTTTCGTAAACTATAAAATAGTGCCCGCCCACTTTCATAGAAAATATAATAGTGCCCGCCCACTTTCATAGACGTACATTTGAGAGTTGACGTTTCTCTTTCGTAAAAATGAGATAAAACATAGCTTATGATAAGTAAAATGAGTAAGGTTCTTTTCAGTTTTATTTCAAGCATACAAAAACATGTTTTGACATTTGAAAACGAAAATATTACAATGAGGTATACAAACTTCAATAAGTTATAAAAATAAAAATAAAACACTTAATTATTCCTTGTTGTTTTATAACTAATTTATTATTATTATATTTAATTCGTCGAACTCCATTTAATTATAAAAATTTTCAGTAAATCAAATTTATTTTAATAATTTATTGCATCTTATAAACCTACATCTTATATCCTCCATTAAATCCCTAACGGAGGATAATATTGACAAGTCTTGAAGTTGAGGTATGATATCGATGAAGATGGCGTAAGGCAATATGGTCTCAGTAGCTCAGTTGGTAGAGCGATTGTCCCGGAAAGTCAGCTCACCTTTTTAATTTATGTGTTTTTTTTCGGTTTCGTGTTTCATTTAGGATTGGTTAATATTATCCTCTTCAATGATTAAATCAAATTTAATTTTATTATTATTAAGGGAAAAGGCAGTGTGACCTGTTTCATACAACATTTAATTTTGGATTTTAGGTCCAAATACTCACCTAAACCTAATGATATATTTTTTTAAATTTAAGGTTTAGTAAATATCTAGTACGTATGAGAAGTATTTTATTTATTTTTGTTTTACATTAGGACTTGTCTAGCTGAAAGAAACTACATATAGATAATTAGAAAATATTAATTCCTGTACGATTATTGTTGTTATTTATGTTTTTATTTTATATAGATATATAAATATATAAATTGTTAAGTACCTTTACCTGCAAATTTAGTACAAGGTTTTCAACAATAAACTCCCGTTAGTAAAACTACTAAAAATGAGTTTATCGGGAGTTTTTGTCTTATGTTTTGTAAAATGTGTTAAAGTTATTAAAAATGGTCATCGTATATTGCATAAAACATATATTTTTATTTATTAGAAGTATTCTCAATAATTAAGACGAAGTGCTTCCTGTGTAGTGTGCTAAAGAGATCCTTACTGGTCCAGCGGGTTACAGGTCACAGGGCATCTGCGCAGTATACTATCTGTCAATGCCTGTCGTAATCCATACAATAAAGAATTAAAGTACGTAAAAACATTTTTTGCTTTGTTTGCATTTTTGTGATCACACTTTTTAATGTTTTTATGGATTATATCGTGTTGGGTTTGTGGTTTGATAAAAAATATTTAAGATTTCCTTTGATAAACTTTATACTTTATTTATTTTTAATATTGCATACCATTTTTGAAATTTTAATATAAAATCACTCAAATATAAAATATTAACGTAATAGTAAAATATGATAACTCCAGTCTACGTGTAATTTCGTGGCATAGGATGGATCTTATGAATTGGAGTCATCTTCTAGAACTCGCCATTCTTCCAAGGATAATATTTATGATCCAGATCGCTATAATTATAAAAAAGGTTGAATTAGTTGCTAATTTAGAGATTAACTAGTTATTCTATGAGGATTATTAAGTGCTTCATTTACCCGGACATAGGAACTATTCGGCCATTGCAATCGAAAGTATCGATGAGCTTCAAGTCATCAGCTGTCAATTTGAATCCAAACACATCCATGTTCTCTGCGATTCTAGTCTTGGTCACTGATTTGGGGATGACGATATGGTTACGCTCAATTTGGTATCTGTCGAATAGTAAAAATTTTGTTTTTGTTTTAGTACATTAGTTTTATTTACAAAGTGGTTGAAGCCACTAACTTTTTGAAAAGTTTTTAGTATTCCAATCTGTAAAAAAATTACGCAATGTTGAACATGCTTAAAAATTAAACTTGAAGCATATTTCTATATGCGAATCCACAAGCCCATTTAAGATCGATTTCTCTTTATATTCTTCTTCTGATCCCCTATTGAAGGTTGACTATTGTCAGTGTTTTCCTTCTGCAGATTGCAGCTTGAAAATACTCGGCGGAGCTGCCTTCGTACCAGTTACGTAGGTTTTATCAATCCCTCAAACTTCTGTCAGTTAACTGGTCAATATTAAATACGTGAAAGGTAAGCATCGATCATTTGAATGATTTGAGGATGGATTTGGAGCGCAGTGGAAATAATAGTTTTATTGTCAGATTGTCAAATCTGTCAAAATATTACTATTAAATAGCATTTAATGAAACTGATTCCATGGGGAAAATTTTAAGATTCTGCAATTCTCACGAATTCTGTATCATAATTAAAAACCGTAAAGATTACCTGATGACAATTTGGGCAGGTGTCTTCTTGTACTTTTCAGCAATAGATTTAATTTTGGGGTCTTCCAATAGTTGGGGAT
Organism: Halesus radiatus; assembly: GCA_022606495.2. Lineage (NCBI taxonomy): Eukaryota > Metazoa > Arthropoda > Insecta > Trichoptera > Limnephilidae > Halesus > Halesus radiatus. The sequence goes on from JAHDVE020000959.1 coordinate 60,686, forward strand.
CATCGGGCTTGGCCCATGGCCTTTTAGGGGATCCCAGAGGACTGTAGGCTGTCAAGAGGATTCCGTGGTCCTTGCACACTTTCGAGAGCTTGATCTGGTTGAGGTAGGGGTGGCATTCGACCTGGATTACAAATGGTCAAGTTAGGTGAGAAACAAAAAAGAAAGCAAAATTCTTTTTCCTCTTTAAAGTGAAAGATACTTTCGGATATCCCGAGAGAGAGAGAGAGAGAGAAAGAGAGAAAGAGCACCTTTCAGAATAGAAACGTTTGAATTGGCTTAACGATCAGCAACAAAAATTTACACTTTGCAGGTTGTTAACTTAAGAAATACCTCGAATGATTTTTCTATAAATTACTTATGGGTAAATAGGAAAATGTATTGGGTTTCAATAGAAAATAATCCACAAACTGTAATCTTTTTAATTCTATGTGAAATACGTACTGGAATTTTAGGAAAAACGTTCAAAATTGCGCTTTCACTGGCTGTCCTGCACCTATTATCTGACATTTTTGTGTGTATTTATTAGTTTGAGGATTTTTCTTTTGAAATATTAAGCATTTTACTTTATTATTATTATTTTATTTTATTTATTAATTATTTGTGGTCATGTTTAAGTTAGCAACGTGAAAAGTGATGTTTAGGGCCATTTTTGAGTGCCTTAAGTTATATTTAGTAACCGGACTTAGAAACAGTTACTTTCCATCTTTGGCCTTTCTCATCGTCTTCCCTACTGCTTCCGTTACCCAATTCGATAGTCCGACTGCGACTGGATAGAGATGTCCCCGACCCGAATGGTGTGAGGAGAAGAATAATGAAATTAGAGGTTCGGAATAAAATAAATAAATAAAAATCTAAATTAAAAGTATATTGATAAACAGTAAAAGTGTTATACCTGGTTGGTGACAGGTTTGATGGTGCCTTTTTCGATAATTCTCTTCATCTGAGAAGTGTTGAAGTTGGAGATACCGATACTGCGGACGAGGCCAGAGGTTACTAAGGTCTCCATTACCTTCCAGGTGTCCAGGTAGTCCACATCGGAGAACTGAATCTGTCCATTCACGGTTGGGAATAAATCTCCGCCTTCCTGTAAGTAATTTTAATATATTTAGATATTAATTTTCATACATTTTTTTAAAAGTATAATATATGTTACATAATTATATTATTGTATGGTTACCTACCTCACTAGGTGAAATCTGTTCTCAGGTAGGTGGCTAGATGTGCCGTAAATATATATTTATGTGTGATGTTATGACAGATTAGGCATTGTTAAATTAAAATACTTAAAATGTAATATATTAAAATAGTACTGCTAGAATACACAAACATTAATTGAAAGGGAATTTCGAACACATAATGAGAGGTTAATAGAGGTGACTAAATAAATAAAGTAATGTGTACAAGAAGTGTTCTATATTGCGGCGTTATATCACAAAATTATTAAAAACAAGAAAAAAAAACAAAAGAAATAAATGTAAAGTTACAGGACAGTATAGATACCATTAGAAATGCAGCAAAAATAGCAATTAAACGTGTATAGAATCTACATGTCACTAATATTATCGATTTTTAAAGGTGAATTCTATATTCAATCTAATAATGTGGAGAAACTTTCATTTTACTAATATGCAGTAGACTAACGTATGTACATCAAACTGAACAACGCATATCTTTAGGAGAGACGGTTTTTTTCTAGTGTACGATCTATCATATCTAATTCTAATATTTGTACCCGAGAGGCATCCGTATGCCAAGTCCAAATTATAAAGGAATTTTATTTAAAAAAAGGATTGATTGACAACGTCAACAGTGCTATAATAATATATATTATATTAAAAACCTTCCGTTTATGAGAAATTTGTTTTGAAATTTAAACATTTTATGGTCAATCGTGGATATTTAGATTTTCCTTCAATATTCAATTTATAATCATTAATAATTTTAAAAAAAGCTAACCAACTAATTAAGTAACCATCACGCCTTTTCCCCGCAGGGGTAGGCAGAGAGGACGGACCGCTAAACAACTCGATCTTGGCATACACTTCTCGCTTCATTCACATTCGTACAACACCTCCATGGTCGAGGGGTAAGGCTCTCGACTACGAATCCGAAGGTCGCGGGTTCAAATCCCGGCGTGCGCAAGTAATTTTTTATTTAATTAATTTGTGTTGTTTCACAATTAATTCATTTAAAAATAATATAGAGTATATTTGCGCACGTTCCAGAGTGGAAGATACTCTCAGTATCGCCCTGGTGAAAGACCACCATTCAGAATTGAAACGTTGCTTAAAATGGCTTTTAGCCGTGTTTGGGACCAGATCTGAATAGCCAGGTATTTCCCCTTTTCACCACCTTCCTCTCCCCCTTCTCCTTCCCCTCCCCAATACCTTCAGCCCCACAACATTCCCCAATTGGGAATGCCAATCTCACTGGCTTCCAGAGGGTTGGGAGCAGTTTGGGACTCTTGTGTGGTATTCATATAAAGAAAACGCCTCATATATTCTCTTCTGTTATTCTGACTTCTGACATGGCCCGACTCAAGTCCGACCCCGGCTTCTTCTTCCATTCACATTCGCGTCATATATTTTCCTTACATTCCTTTCTTCGTTCATTCGCTCTACATACAAGAACCATTTAAAAATAACACTTATATATTACCTGATAGCCATCCGGTGAGTGCATGAGGTAAAGATCCAAATATTCAAGACCCAGATCTGACAGAGTCTTCTTGCAAGCTGGAACCACCAAGTCAGGGCGGTGGAAAGTATTCCATAACTTGGATGTGATAAATAATTCTTCCCTATAAAAATAATACCAAAACGAATAAATAATCGGAATAACTTCACCGATGTAAGAATAACACAGATCAATAAGTTGACAAGTGCAACAGATAGTATCGAACGATAACGACATCGAGTGATATCGAACTCTGGTAATAAGGGAAATGTTTATTATATAATATACTAAGTACACCTGCTCTTGCTTGGATTTTTATTTTTTGGAATTAAGTTATGAAGTTGTGAATTCTTGCTAGTCGTTTAGGTGCCATAATTGATTTGACAGCGACAGTAATACCCTGTGATGACTATTACTATCTCTAAACAAAGAAATATTCATTTGAAAATTTTATTTCAATCCATTTTTTCAAAATATATCTAAATAATAAAGTTCTTAAGTAGGTACCTCTATTTTGTAAATATTTTACTCAAAACAACCCTCCTCTTTTGAATATATTATCTGTGACTAACTAGAGTTGTATGGGCTAATCTGAATACAACACGGGTTCAATGTTTTTCATACTAATTTTAAAACGTTATAGCAACAGTTTCGCAGATTGGATTTCATTTAAACTATTCTCTAAACCTTCCCGGCTCTAATAAGAACAAACTGTGGTATTTTCAGAGAAACCGATAGAGTTATTTTCGGGAATATCGAGGACAGACAAATTTTATTTTTTTTTACATATAATGATGGCTAAATATATTATTATATTATAATATTTACAGTAATGTTTAAAAAATGCGCATTGTGTTTTAAATTATAATAAATCCTCTTAACTCTTTTAAAACATTGGATTGGGAATTGAGGCAAATTAACTTTTTCGAAATTTGTCAATTTAGAGTAATATTAATTTTAGAGTACCGCCATTAAATTTGTATGACAGTTAGATTTTTAAAAGTGATTCCATACCTTGTGACAATTCCAGCGTCCATCTTGTTCCTCAGAGCTGCTCCTACTTCCTGTTGGTTGCCGTAGGAGAATGCCCCGTCGAAATGCCTGTAGCCCAAATCAATAGCCACCTCTACGGCTGTTTGCACCTCTCCAGGGGGGGACTGAAAATATAATTTGAAGCATTATAGTATGTATGTATAGTATGTATGTATACTGGAAGGTAACATTTCATTATCAGATCTATGTGTGTATCACAAGGTTGTGTATGCTAACTATACTAACTCTACTTTGCTGAATTCAATAATTATAATTATGCGCTTTGAATTTTATTTAATCTTTGCAATAGTTGTTTGGAATACATGGAGTCAAAAATTATTATTATTATTATTACAAAAATATATATTCATATATTTTTCATATGAAGCGGTAACTTGGTGATAGTTTAGTCATATACCGCCCTGAAGAATCTATGGTAGTGACGAAACCCGGTCGGAAAAATTATATAACAAATAAAGGTGATGTAAACAAAGTTATTGTTTTATTTTTTTATCAGAAATTATTACTAACATGTGTATATAGGTACCTAATAACTAGATATTTAAAAAAAATTTCACCTAAAGCGACTTGGGAAAAAAATGTTGTCCAGAAGTTTGAAATTTAGATCACATATTTTTTGGTTGTCGTAATCCTGAGAATTTTTGAAAACATTTTCTAACATCATGCTAATCACCAATATGATTTCGTATTTGTTTCTACACCCACGTTTTTGAAACAACCGTTTTGTAGAATTTATTAATACAATAAAAGGAAATAGGTTTAAAATTAGTTTTGTGGTTAAATATTTTCTTATATAATTTTTTTTAATAAATACTTTTCAACAAATTAAAAAAAAATTGCCACAGCTTAAATGAATAAACCATCTAAAAAATAAGATATTTCTACCATTATTTAACCCTTTTAAATTTTCACAATCTGATTTAAATATCTTCGTATTTTCCACTAAAATCTCTTTTATTTAATTGTTATGTAGATATATAAGTATGGTCCTGTATAATCTTATCTGCCTGTACATGAAATTAATAACATGTATATTTTAACGCGACATCACGTTCATTGGTCAAAAGCATTTTACATTTAGTTTGGTATTACAGATCGATGAATGGCTGAATGCAATTTGTTAGCCATAAGAAGTAAAAATAGATTGTGTATACCCAGCGATAGCAATTAAAAAAAAAAAAAAACACATTTGTACAGCTCCCTTGAGGTGATTTTCGACAAAAACGGCGCTACAAAAATCATCCTAATATTTTTATATTTATGTAATAAAAGGGCTTGTTTTAAATAATTAAATTTAATAAATCTGTTAATTCGCTTTATAATATAATTTTTTTTTTCCGTAAACTGTTTAAAAATGACCATTTTATTGAATTATTAAATAAGTTTTGGTTTGATCAAAGTAATGTGAGATTCAAAACAAAATGAATATTACGTCCCTATACGAAAATAATGTTTAAACGATGGAATGTTTCTTTGGATTTTTCGTTTGCTTTGTTAGTTACAAAGCCACAGAATTATAATGCCAGTTATATACATTTAATTTAAAAGAGAACTTACCTTCCATGTTCCCAATCCCAGGATTGGAACTACTCTCCCATTATTGAATGAAAGTGTTGGAATAGTGGCAGCCATTTCAGAATATATCACTGTAGTGTAGTGTAATGTATGAAAATTAAAATAAAGCCAAGGCGCCGCAATTTGTCAATAGACCCTCGAACTAAGTAATCACGGCTACGACACGTTATATACCATTCGCTTGAGATTAGAATAGGGTGAGGTCTCTAGTTATTAAAATGAAATATAATATTGATATTTTGTTTTTTTTTTTCAAAATTCTAAACCTTAATATTTTGTGTTTTGATACGGATTTAATTTAATACAAGTTTTTTTTTATTATGAGTGCGGTGCGTCTATTCTGAAAAAATATTATGATCTGTTAAACATACGATGAAAACAATCTCAAAAAGTGTCGTCAAAGTGAGTAAGTTTTTACGTGTTTTTTTTAGTAAACTGTGTATCCTAATGAGGAAGGTTTCGCTTTCGAAACGTGTTGATATTTATATATTAAAAACAGTGGTGTAAATAAAACACTTCTTATAATTTCTTCAAAAGATTGGTATTCACTTTGTGGCGTCATTATTAATAAATTAATTAAAAATTATTTTGTATTCACCACTTTATTAATACACAAATATCTTAAGGAATATATAGATTGCATATGTTGCATATGTATTCTGTATATTCCTGATGAAGAAAGTATATGTATTATGTATATGATGAAAGAATATGTATTCTGTGTATTCCTGATAAAGAAAGCATCGTTTTCGAAATATATAGATATGTGTATATTAATAAAGTCTCTAAGAGAAAATAATTTTTAATTCATTTATTAAAGTACGTCTTATTAATTTATTGAACGTGTGCATTTAAACCCGAAAATTCCAAGATATAATTTGCTACATGCGTAGGTGATTTGTGGTAAAATCTGTAACTGAATAGTTTTATTTCTAAAATAATATTTTTTGGCATTAATATTCTTCGAAATCTTTAATTTCTTATGCTACTGCTTTAATCAAATAATTAGTTCAGGTATTTACTTTAAATTTAACGCATTTCTCTGACATTATAGGAGGCGTGTCTATTGTACCCTCGTGTATTGATATTTTTATTTAAGACATCTCTTGACCTTATCAAAAAAAAGAGGAATTTTTTCAAACAATTCTATTTCATATATAATAATTATTTAGATATTCAAAAAAATATTAATTGTCCAAAACAGAGACACGAAAACAAACCATTTTGTATTTAATCGATTCCATTGCTGATTACCAGAGTACTCAGCGCTCAGTACTCAGTGCTCACTCACTGCTCATCGTGGTGATAAAAATCAATGTCATGATATTTTGCATCACATCTTTATCTGCTGTAATAATATCTTTTGATAATTATGAAATTATTGAAGAAAAGGTAACTAATTTCTTGATTTGCACTCCGTCCACAGTGTCTGTAGAATACTATGAAATCATTTATTATCAGTAAAACGGTACATTATCACTGATTGAAAATGTTCATATCTTGAATGCAATTTAAAAAAGAAGTTTTTCATTGAAAAGTTTGGCATGGTTATTTTTTGTATTGTCTAAATTATTATGGGGTATTTTAACAAACTATGGATACATTTGAAAGTATATGGAAAATGTAATGTTTATTTTTGTGATCATCGTACTAAAATGTGTAATATTAATATTTTCATTAAAAAACATTATTTTTAAAAACGATCTAAAGTCGCACATTCCGAAACGGTTCGAATTAGCTACAGCATCAGCATGATGTAGAAAACGCTACTAGTAGGTAGGGTGTCTATCACCGACGTTGGCCGACGTGACGTCGCTAACGCCATATTCACGAACATGCCATTTTGGCGGCAAATCGAGTAAGTCGTCATGGAAAATTTATTTGTCAACATAAATAAAATAAAAATGCGGCCATTACTGTTATTTTTTTCCTATTATTTAAACACAAAAAATATACATTTTAACCGCTTATTGCTGAACAACATGTAAAATAAACTGTTATTTTCTCTCATCAACAAATGAGATCTCTTATTATCAATAAACAAATTGATGGTGAAATACCTGCTCCACCTAATACGTAATACACCTATTTACTTATATAATATACTATAGATGGTTCGATAAATCTGAGTACTTCAGGGCAAGGCGGAATTTTCCATCTTTGATATGCTATAACAGGGCAATAACTACCAAATGCATGCACCCCTTTCTCGTCTACATATACTTGGAAATAAATTCACCTCTGCTATAGATATATTTAATATAAGTTTACCCATGTTTAAAAGATACCTGAGCGATATTTTTATTTTGCAACAATTATAAGAGCATCGCATAAAAGCTATTGTTTAATTTTTTTATTTTTATACAAATTATCTTGGTGCTCATCTACAATCCAAAAACTTGTTTCTCTTTTTTTCTTTCTATGTATCATATACTATATTATGTATTATGCAATTTCATACATTTTTACATCATCCAAAATATAAAAACACAATGATTTTTTTTCACAATGTCATGCACTCATATTATACGAGTATTATATTATGCACTTGTGTATTATGTATCATGTAGTTATGTATCATTACTATTTTTATTAAAAAAAAGTAGTATCTACAAATTAAAAACCTTTCCCTTTGTAACTTCTCTGTGGCATGCACTTATACATTATTATACCTTCATATATATTATAAATATGTTACACTTATATACCAACTATGCATCATGTTTTTTTTTAAAGATCTGTACACATAATCATTTTAATGTTTAAATGTGTAAAAGCCCTTTGGGGCGTTAATGAATAAATAAATATAATGAATAAATGAATAAATGAATAAATAAATATATAATGATAATTTCAGGAAAAAAAAATTTTTTTGAAAGGGGGAAAACATATTGAATTTTTTAAATTATGGACAAATCAGAGAAAGCCTCTTTATTTGCAAAGCATATTTTATAGAAATTCCTCTGATATATTGTATACATTAATAAGATTGCTTCTGTTAGTAAAAATGCTCTAATTTAATTTTATCATTTAAAGTTAGAACTGTTAAAATAAGTAAACTGAAGAGGAATTTTATGAATTATGATAGAAGTCAATAGAAATCTTTAAGTTATTTATTTATTTATTTGTTTATACGCTAATCTCGGCTTTTGGATATATTTTTTGAAGATAATATAATGAGCTCTCAAATATTTTTTTTTTTTATAAACCTTTAACAGTAACATAAAATAGAAACATGTATCAATATTATAACACAAATCGTAAATGCTACATTATCCAAGCTAAAATAATTAATTGTGGGATTCATAAAAATGCCAGTATAGATGACGCTTTACTTTATAAATGGAGTCAGCAAATATATCAACAATACTTATTTTGTTGCCCAGAACATGCATTCTTTTGGTTAGTGAGTGCGATTGATAGTTAGTTGTGTACGTGTTGAAGAAAAATGTTACAATTTGTCTTGTGTTCCTCGTCGGTCGTGTAATTTAATAGCGGCGATGATGGGAGGGCTGTCAATTAGGTGGTTCATGATTCTATATAATACAACTAGATATGAAATAATTCTCCTGTCATACAGCGTAATTGACTCATCAAACTTACAAAAATTTTGCGTAAATTTGATTAGATTATTAACAAAGAAAGCGGGTACGGAAACGCATGTCTAATGAAAATCAGAATCTGAGAGGCCATCGTATAAAAAAACCACATTACTTATTTTCTTTTATTTAATTCATTTCATAGTTCAGAAAAGATAATCCCAAACTATTTACAATTAGAGAACTCTAAAACAATAATTTTTTTGTACAATTTGTTTGTCTTCTTTTTTCTCGCAAACAAAAGTTCGATGTATTAAGTATGTGTTGCAAAAACATAATAAATTATGTCTGTATATCGAAGGCATTTTTATTACATGTTATTCGGTTCGAGTATACTGATTTCGATTTGATGGGCCCACCGAGTTGTCGACATTTAACTCTTGTTCACTGTTATTTGCTGATCAGAAGGTTAATAGTTCATATCCAATGAGCAAAAAATTGCTCTGTTCAAACGAAAACGTGTTAAACGTTAAATAAATTATACCCATAAAGAGTATAAAGTTAAAAGCAACCTGGGAGAGGTTATTAGTCAATGCGAGGGAAACTATCGAGATTAAGAGGCACAATGTGAATAATCGTGTTAGACAACTTCTATCATCAATTCACAATAACCTGTCCAGAAAATTATGTTTAATAACTTGAACCTTGTAACAATTCCGTTACAAGTTTCTTAGGGAAAAATACATAGCTGGGATTTGTCGCCCACATTGCGATGTTAAGCTTGTTTGCAAAACCATTAATTCCAAAATGGAGCTCATCTATTCGTCCTGTGGCATATTTTTCACTATACTCTCTCTCGGTCGGGGGAATATATCATATTATTGTTGTGTTTGAATTATCACGACTTTGTCATAAAATAATAACGACTTGTTTAGGGGACCAACCATTTCAACAGATTGTACGACATCACCACTCTATTGATTTAGAAAGAAGTGACACTATTTTTAATTTGAAACTGTCAATTCATGGTGGAATTCCTTTGTAATATATATATTTTTTTATTAAAAAACCTTTGCAGCTTTTTTCCAAATATTTGTTTTCAATTGGACTGGTTTAACCCTATCACTGGCATCTTCAGGCTGGCACAATTAAAAATAAATTTTTGGTATATATATATAGCATCTATGTCAGGAGTGAGTTCCATTGCTTTCGTCCCAGTGAACTACGGATAACCAGGTTCATTTTAATAGTTCATGGTAACTACAGGTCAAAAAGGGCTATAAAACTCATTTTAGCAAACAAAAGGGAAATCACAGGGGAAAAACAAAACCAGAAATAACCATCTGTTTAAATAAAAGCTGACACGAATAACATAACTTTTTTTTTTAAAACCCATAAATTCTGTAAACAAACACAATGTAATTCGTCTTTCAGAAGATAATAAACCAACCCGAAAGTAGTTTTAAATATAATTATAAAGTCGTACCGTCAGCAATAAAACAAATTTCAAGTCATAAATTAAGAATATTAGAAAGAAATGGGACTCAATCCGGACATAGATGATATATGTACCATAGATTTACTTTTAATTGTGCCAGTCTGAAGATGCCGGTGATAGGGTGAAATCGGTCTGGTGAAAAATTAACAAGTGGAAATAAGTTACAAAGAATTTTAATGAAATAAATAAAGCAGTATCGTTATAAATATAATTAAATTAGAGTCAAGATAAATTAAATATAATATTATATGTGGTAGGTATTGTGTTGCTCGGGAGATTTCGGAATAAAGCATGCAAGTTTTTGAAGTATAAACTATTTATTACTATACGTTTAAAGTTAGCTGAAGAATTAGGGAAAATCCTAGGAGCTCTTGGTACATACTGCTCTGTTATTTTATGCAATAAAGTTCTGAATTTTAATTTCTTGAAAGCGGAGTACAAGACTAATGAATAAGTATTGCATCATTTGCGACGATACGGTTAAACGAAACATGTTACGCGCTCATCGATGGCGCTAATTCAAACATTTTAGAAAAAATATGCTTTTAGATATTGAGATGAATTGTTTGTTGACAAATTATTATTGTGGGTTTAAAGTTCAAGTCCTCCAATAAATTTACAAAAATACCGTATACGTTAGTTTTACAATAATATATTTTATCTTTATAAGTTTCTTGATGGACTTGAGCTCTAAATCTGCAGCGATAATTTATTCTATTTCATATTCTGTGTGTATAAGGTGTATCACGTTTCATTTAGTCTTAAAGGGAATCTTTTCCATCTCACGATAATGAAGAGAAATTCTCCGAAATGCCATTCCTTAACTAAATATGCCAATGAAATTATTGAGGAAAAAAGTTGATTTAGAAAATTAAAAATTTAAAAGTTTTATTTGATTCTGTAATGCTGTTATACTCTCAAATGGTTGTCGCCCATCTAACGAGCCAAGGAGCATGCACTACATAGCGCCTAGTTGCCGAATTAGTAAAAGTCTAAAGAATTCACTTAACCTACATTTTGAATACAAAGTTGATCCCATCTGCGCGATATTCCATATCGGTGTGTATTGGAACAGTAAACACCCACCTCTGGCACTAGCCACGGGATTGAATAGAATATTTTGGCGGTGAGCGATCCATAATTCACCTGATCACTTTCCCGCACCGCTCTGAAGCGCACACTTCACAACTCCTCATCGAGGACACTATACCAAAAGGAAGCAATAATTTGCACAACAAAATCTTTTTTCCCCGGGTTTTATTTTAATGTTTTCCTTTTAGTATTGAAAACTAGCCCTTCTTCATGTTTTTTTTTTTTTTTTACATGAATACCGCACAAGAGTCCCAACTGCTCCCAACCGTCTGGAGCCAGTGAGACTATGGCATCCCCAATTGGGGAATGTTGTGAGGCCGAAGGTAAGGATAAGGGGAAGAGGAAGGTGGGGGAAATACCTGGCTATTCAGATCTGGTCACCAAACATGGCTAAAAGCCATTTCAGGCAACGTTTCAATTCTGAATGGTGGTCTTTCACCAGGGCGATACTGAGAGTATCTTCCACTCTGGAACGTGCGCAAATAAATTATGTATTATTTTTTAAATTAATTGATTGTGAAACAGCACAAATTAATTAAATAAAATTTACTTGCGCACGCCGGGATTTGAACCCGCGACCTTCGGATTCGTAGTCGAGAGCCTTACCCCTCGACCATGGAGGCCGTCTTCATATTTTCGAAGTGCCTTACTTTCAGCAATATTCATTTTTTACATCCTTTCGTATGCTTCACGGCTTGATGGCTTCATCGCTTCATGGCTTAATGGCTTCATGGCTTCATGGCTTCATGGCTTCATGGCTTCATGGCTTCATGGCTTCATGGATTCATGGCTTCATGGCTTCATGGCTTCATGGCTTCATGGCTTCATGGCTTCATGGCTTAATGGCTTCATGGCTTCATAAACTTCATAGCTTCATAGCTTCATAGCTTCATAACTGCATGAATTCATAGCTTCATAGCTTCGCCAACTTCATAGCTTCGCCAACTTCTTAAGCTTCATAACTGCCCAACTTCATAAGCTTCATAGCTTCGCCAACTTCATAGCTTCATAACTTCGCCAACTTCATAGCTTCATAGCTTCAACTTCATAGCTTCATGACTTCATAACTTCACATGGCTTCATAGCTTCATAGCTTCATAACTTCGCGGCTTCCTTAAGCTTCATAGCTTCAGCAGCTGTAGCTTCATACTTCATAACTGTAAGCTTCATGGCTTCATGGCTTCATGGCTTCATGGCTTCATGGCTTCATGGCTTCATGGCTTCATGGCTTCATGGCTTCATGGCTTCATGGCTTCATGGCTTCATGGCTTCATGGCTTCATGGCTTCATGGCTTCATGGCTTCATGGCTTCATGGTTTCATGAAAATTTAAGTATCACATCCACAATCGATACATTAACTCAGTTTCCACAGATCACTTCTTCAGCTTCATTGTATTTTTTCTTTTCCAATAAACTCCTTCTCATTGGTGTGGTATAAAAAAGTGAGTTAAGATTTGGGATATTTTTGTACAGTGCCATTCAGATTGCACACAGTTCGTGTGGTGGGCATCTCGCTTTCCATCGGCACTTGGCAGAGACATATCTGTTTGTACCGTGATCGCATAATGATACTATAAAAAGCCAACCTTGCTATCCATCACTCGCCGGAGCTCTGACATTATTGTGTTAGAAACAATTAAGAAAAAACGAAATTGCTCAAAGTGATTCCTACGCAGGCACATCAGGCAATCGTCAGGTGCGATTGTTCTCCACTCTCCCACACGGATTTTAAATTGTTTTAAATGTGTTTATGTTTCTTTTGCGTGTTTGGGAATAATAAACAAAACAGAACGCTTAAGAACAAATTACATGTGCAACTGTGAACGTGCGCCGTTTCTACATTTAAAAATGAATTTGCGATTGATTGTTTTTTGCCACGTGATGCGAATCAGGTGTTTATCCTGTTTGCTGGCGACCATAGCACGCGTCTTTATGACTATCAATTACATTTGAGATCATTTAGTTTGAACGACGTTTTCTTTTAAACGAATCTTCTTAAATTAAATAAGGACTCTGTAACTAATAGTCCCATCTAAATTAAATAATATAAATATGGGGAAACACACAGATTACATACTTGAAAGAATTAGAAATAATACAGAATAAAGTTATAAAAAAAACATTCCAATTATAACCCAGACACCCATACAAAAAAACGATACCAAGAATTAATCTTGCTGAAAGTCAGAAAACTGTACGAATATACTATCTGCCTATTAATCTACAAAATACAAAATGGAATTATACAGACAAACGCAGCGTTTATAAAAACATTACTAGTACACGAACACTACACAAGACAACATAATAAATTGTACACGAATTCAGTAAAGACTGAAAGTGGTAAAGGCAACATAGGCCATGAGGATGTATATATATATGTATACAATCTCCTTCCCGATTTAAAAGAAAAACTGTTCAATCTCAAAATAACTGACCAAAAAAACAATTTTTAATAGGAATAATATGTAATATAGGAATAATATGTAAGGTATATAAATACTTTAATGTAATATTAAGTAATATGATATATGATATAAGTATTAAAGTACCTTAAGAATAACATGTATGTATGTATTTAATTAATACAATATGTATGTAGTTAAGTTTAGAAAGTGAAATAATTATGTATTTCTTTTAACTTAAAAAATAATTTTAAAAAATTAGACAAAATATTTTTCATGAAATTCATGATACATACTTGAAGTGAATCGCAATCACGCAGAAATAAACAAATCGACC